>WOAB01000245.1:1800000-2032657 GCA_027886185.1 Rheum nobile
CCCATACTTGGTCTTGAAAGCAGTTCTCCATTCATCGCCTTCTCTCATGCGAATTTGATGATAGCCGCTCTTGAGATCCACCTTAGAGAAGAATATGGCACCATGAAGTTCATCAAGCATATCATCTAACCTTGGAATTGGGTGGCGGTACTTGACGGTGATTTGATTAATGGCTCGGTAATCCACACACATACGCCAAGACCCATCCTTCTTTGGGACAAGGAGCATCAGGACCGCACATGCGCTAAGGCTCTCCCGGACATGTCCTTTGTCCATGAGCTCTTTCTAAGACCCGAGGCCTTAGAAGTGCCATCCCATGCCAACCCAGGAACTTCCCAGGAGGTCACCTATCCTGGTACTACTCCCGCCCTACCACGCTTAACTTCATAGTTCTTTGTCCCCACTTGAACCATGAAAAGGAAGAGCTCTTGTCGACATGGATAGCACTATATTCCTTACAAAGGATTACAAATCCGGGGTATTACAATCACCACCACTTAAACCCTTAACGACCTCGTCAAGGCCCAAAGACCACCCTCTGGGTCGAGCGACCGTCCACTAGACCAAGCCCACTCATAATCCAGAGTCGGCTCTGATACCATCTATAAGACCCGAGGCCTTAGAAGCGCCATCCCATGCCAACCTAGGAACTTCCCAGGAGGTCACCCATCCTGGTACTACTCCCGCCCTACCACGCTTAACTTCATAGTTCTTTGTTCTCACTTGAACCATGAAAAGGAAGAGCTCTTGTTGGCATGGGTAGCACTCTATTCCTTACAAAGGATTACAAATCCGGGGTATTACACTCTTGCACTTGGTTTTGGAGCTCGGCGGTCTCCTCGGGGCTAGCTCGGTAGGCTGCTTAGTTTGGAAGTGAAGTGCCCAGCACCAAGTCAATTTGGTGCTCAATCCTGCGCATCGGGGGAAGCCCAACCGGGAGCTCAGTCGGTGTAACATCGACAAACTCTTGCAATACGGACGAGATACAAGGGGGCAATGAGGAGCCATCCTCCTTGGTGGCGAGGCAATGGTGAGGCACCAAGAGGAAGCAAGGGCACCGGCCTTGAAGCACCGACGTGAGGTGGCGGTGGCGAGCCAAGAGGAGTCGAGGCTCGCAACGCCCTTGGAGGGGAGCCGGGCCGCCGCGCGCTGCATGGATGCTATATGCAGATGACATGGGCACCGCACTAGGGAAGACGGAGGCCGTTCCGGTGATGAGCGCGCTAGGCGGTGGCTGGGCACCGGCGGCTATGCGCACACCCTTGCCCGAGCATTGAGGCACCGCGGTGGGGGCCGATCTAGGAGCCGACAACCCGAGCACCACGCCGATGGAGCCAGAGTCCGAGCCGTTGATGAGCGTGCCAGGTGATGACCGGACACCGTGGGACATGGTCACCCTTGCCTTTGCGTTGGGGGGCCAAGACGTGGGCGGGGGTGGAGGCATCATCCTTGGGCCGCGGTTGCGGTGGCGTGGCGGCTTCAATGGCCTTGAGTCGGTTGCGCTCAACTTGATCTTCAAGGATTTCCCTCGGGGACATGGACAATAGGGTGATGCACTTTTCATCATAGACAAACACAAAGGTGTTGAGGAAGCCATCATGGATCACTCGCCTATCAAATAGCCAAGGCCTTTCTAACAAAAGGTGAGTTGCAACCATAGAAATAACATCATATAAAACTTTGTCAAAATAATGCCCAATAGAGAAAATGATATGGCATTCCCTTGATACCACATCACCTTTACCTTCGGATAGCCATTGAAGGCTATATGGTTAATGGTGGGGTGTGGTGGAGAGGTTGAAATGCTTGACCACTCTTTCATTGACTATGTTGGCACAAGAACCAAATCGATGATCACACTAAGCGAAGTGGCGCCCATGAGACACCTAGTGTGGAAAAGGTTCTCTCTTTGGTTCCTTGTATCAACCTCTCGGATCGAGAGCACACAAGGAGCCATGAGGCTAAGTGGAGTGCCGGCTCCATGTTCGAATGGGGCACAATCAAAGTCTTCATAGGCGGCTTCATCGGCGGCCTCAAGCGTTTCCTCTTCTGGGGTCTCCTCCTCGTCCTCAGAAGGCTCATAACCACTTTGAGAGGTGAACAAGACCCTCTTGTTTTTTGGGCACTCTATTTGATAGTGGCCACGACCACCACACTTGAAGCATGCTCGATCACTAGATCGCTCGTAGGAGGGGGCCGGCGCGCGTGCCCAGAGCGGGGCCACGTGGAGGGGAAGTCAAGCGCGGCACCGGCTGGCGTGGTTGTGGCTGAGGCGGGGCTGGGGAGTGGTTACGGGGCGACACGCGTGGCCGAAGGAGACGGAATTGATAAACTAGGAGTGGAGGCATACCTTGGCGGTTGTGAGCGAGCCCAAGCGGATCTCTTCCTCCTTTGTTGTTGGTTGTAAATCTCCATGGTCGTGTGAGTGAGAGTGTTGAGATCCCAGATTGGGAGGAGAGTCAAAGGCTCACGGATCTCAACATCAAGGACACGAAGAAACATGGTACGGAGAGAGGCGGGAGTGGTGGACACGCCGGCCTTGTGGAATAACTCCTCTAGCTCTCCAAAGAACTCAAGAGGTGTACGGCTACCTTGGCGGGATAAGGCAATTTGGAGGCGCATTTGTTCAAGATAATCCTCTGGCACATACCGCGTGGTAATGACATGGATGAGTTGATTCCAAGCCACAATCGGCGACAAGTGGCGCTTAGCTCGATCAGTTTTGAAACGGAACCACCATGAGCGGGCATTGCCGCTGAAATGAAGTGTGGCAATCTCCACCTTCTCATAGTCTTCCTATTGGTAATGGTTCAAGGGATATTTGGTTGATTGCTTCCAATCAAGGAACATGGCGGCATCATATTGACCCTCAAAGTGCTCAATGCAAACCTTAATCTACCGGCGTTGGCCAAAATTCTGTTGTGGGCCAGAGTGATCATCGCGCCGGTCTTGTTGTGGGCGGTGATCATGGCCATTGGCTCGTAAATCGGCGGGTGATGGTGGCAGCTAATGAGGGTCCCGATGATCTAGAGGGCGCCAGTGGTTGCCCCGGACTCGGCCATGATCCCGGGGGTGCACGTCCGCCAAGAGGTCCTCCACATAGGGCTCTTGGTACATCTCGCCATAGGCCTCATCTTCTTCATGGACCCCAAAGGTATCATCCTCCTCTTTGAAGGCCTTAAAATCGCCATAGCCATACCGGGCATTTGGCACATCATCGGCAGTGGGGGCCGGGGCGGTGCGTGGATAGGGCTCGCCATCCATGGGGGATGTGTGGTCGTGTGGACGTCGTTCTGGAGGTGGCCGAGCGTCGTGATGCCCTCGGAGCTCCATGCGCGCCAAGTGGTTGTCATAGTAGGATGGCTTACGCGGCGGTGGCAATCTCCCAGCAAGGGCCCTAGCTTCGGAGTGAGACGGCGGAAACATAGCCCCTTTGCCCCAGTCACGCGCTAAGGCCTCAACGTGGTGGTGATCGGCCGGGACACGGGAGGAGGCGCCGGTCTGGATGGGCGCTGGGCAGGATGGTGCCAAAGTCGGTGTGGGCGTCGGGAAGGTGGCAGAGAAGTTGGCCCAGTGGTGCTCAAGGGTGGCCATCCGAGAGTCGAAGGCCTCCTTCTCTCGACGTCGCTCGGCCTCGGCAATATCTCACTCCCGGCGGAACTCGGCCTCGGCAATCTCTTTCTCCCGATAGAACTCGGCCAACTCAGCTAGGGAGGCGCGCAAGTCCTCGGCAGTGGCCTCTTCACGGCGGGCGGCGGTCTCCTTGGCACGGGTCTCCTCGGCTAGTCTAGTCGCGAAGGATTCGGTTGAGAGTGTGAACGTGGAGCTCCGGTTGCTACTAGTGTCGGCCTCAAGGTGCTCCTCCATAGTTGACTCTCGTACAATAACCAACAAGGCAAAACAAGTAAAAAGTTCAAGGCAATCACACTAATTAAAGGAAAAATAAGCTAGGCCTAAGACAATCAAAACAAATTCAAAAGATGAAGGCTTAAGGAGAAAGTACAAGGTCGTGGGTATCTTGTGACTTGCACGACTTAGGTAGAACTTAGGCACTTCCAATTTTCCAATTTGTAAGACTTGGGCTATTTAGGGACCCAATCATCAACATTTAGAGTAACAAGAGTGGGAAGAGAGGGAGTGGGCTGCCATGTGGGTCGTGGGGTAGAAAATTTGAAGTGGCAAGAGAAGAAGGTGGAGGGGCAAGCTTAGTGGCCCATGTTGCCGAAGTGAATTGGGAGAGCCCACAAATTTTTGTGAGAGTTGTTGTGGCCCAATCGAATTTAAGTTATGCTTCTTCCTTTCTTTCTTTTTTTTGAAGTGGGCCTTTGTCTTTTTCTTGGGCATCTTTCCTTTCGTTTGGCTTTTTCTTTTTGTGTTTGGTGTTTTGGACTTGGCGGGATGTACTGGGCCTTGAATTAAATTGAAGAGAGGGACCACAAAATTTTTGAGCTGAGTGGGGCGGCAACAAGGGGAAAATGAGAGGGGCAATGCCACTTTTGTATGTGTGACAAAGCCTTAGAAGAGAGAAAGAGGATGTTGTTTGTTTGCCACTTTTGTTTCCACCTTTTTGAAGCCCACAAAGGAAGCTTCATAGCTCTCTACCCAAGCAAGTCAGCCCAAGAGTCAAAGTTTGGAATTTACCCAAAAAGCCTAAGCAAACCAAATGGGAAGAGAGGGGAAGCACTTTTTGTTCTTGCCAAGTATAGCCAAGTCACATGCATGGGTTAAGAAATTCAAAAGGGAGCTAACAATGGAGCATGAAGGTAAGGCCGGCCATGGAGGATAGGTGGGTGGCTATGGGGTGGTCAGAGGTGGTGGCAGGGTGGTTGGTGGCGGCAGCGTGGTGGCGGGCGGCGGCGGGGGCGGCGGCAGAAGGTTTTTTTTTCCTTGGATTTTTTTGGAGAGGATGAATGATAAACACTAACAAGCATAAAAGGATAAAAAAAAATTGAGAAGAAAAAGCACTTAACTTTGCCTTTGAGATCTGATATCAATTGATATGAAACAAGGAGAATGAGGGCCTTGTCTCACTTGTTTGAGCTCCGGATCATGGCACAAGTAGGCTTGAGCTTCTCCTTGGGGCACAGGCTGGTTCTTGATGGTTCCTTGAGGATGATTTGAATGTGGAAGCAAGAGGGAACTCCTTCGAATGCCGAGAGAGGGAAATGGCCAGCCGAGGGTACTTGAGGCTAGCCGAGGTGGAGTAAGGGGCCAAGGGAACCTCTAGAGGAGGTTCCTTGGCTGGCTTCTTTTTGGAACAAGTTTAAGAGATTGATTTGAGTAAGAGGTGCGTGAGATTGAGAGAAAGAGAGAGGGGATTGAGAAAGCTTGAGTTGATGGATAAATTGGAGGCCTTAGGGAGGTATTCCTCAACCCAAGGATAGAAGTCCAATTCTTAAATATTCAACTAGTTACAAATGAATAACTAAAGGCATTTATATACTAGGGTTGCTAGTGGGCTGAGATCCATGTGCAAATGGTTCCACACGCCCAAAATAGAAAGGTTCAAACATAAATAAATGACTAAAAGGGAAAGTGGATAAAAGCCTTGGATAAATGCGGCCACTTGGCCAGCCATGGGGCGCGCGCCTATGAGGGTCATGGAGTTGCGGCGCGCCCGGTGCCATCTTGGTCTTCATGTGTGGACATAGTCACCAAAGTGAGCCCTTGTCACTGGGCCGTCATTCTTCAATGTCAACAAGTCCTCGTCGTTGATGGCAGTCAAGGTAGGTTGGCGGCCATCACAACGACATCCTCAGTCTTGAAGAATTGAACCAGTCTAAGTGTGTCGCAGAAGCTTTGCCAGGGGTTGAAGATGGCTGCACCTCTGTCCCGTTCCTGGCGCCCCCGCGGCTCCATAGGCCGCTCCTCTTGTTGGCCCGCACACCCAAGGTCCACAACACTCCTCAAGCTCTAGGATGGACCCTCACCCAGGGTTGTCTGGTGAAAGTCCTAAGGAACCTCACCAATGCAACTCACCTTCCTCCACGCGCGGTGCCCTTATGGTTTTACCCTTGGACTTGGACGATGAGCTACCACTCGGGGCAATCACACGTGCACGAGCCAAAGAACTTCAAGCCAAGCTCAAGGGGGACTACTAAGCTTTGAAGCTCCGAGACATGGTCAATTTGACTCGATGACTTTGCTCATGATGCGCCGCCAAGAACGTCTCAAGCCTCCTCAAGCTATTCAAGGTTGCGTCTTCTAATTTTATTTTTTAGCTTATTATGTGGATTTTTAAATACTTTTAAGACTCCTTTTAATGTTGATAAGCTTGGGAGGGGAAGAGTTGAGGAGTTAGTTTTGGTGGCCATGTGAAGGGTTGGCCGTGTAGCTCCTTTGAGGCTTTTATATGGTTGTGTCCTCTTCCTTGTAAAATCATCTTCTAATTGAATAAAACATCTCAAGCAAAGCTATTTTTAATACTCCTTTTAAGACTCCTTAGAACTCTCTTGCTTGGCTGCATCCCATGGCGTTTTCTTTGCACCGAGGCTGAAGAGAATTGTCGATCTTATCATGTGGTATCAGAGCCACGCAAGGTAAACGCTTGAAACTTGATTTTAAACGTCAATCTTAGTTCAAGTTGCAAGTCTTCATGCTGTTTCGTGTCTTGCTGCATCAAATTGTTGAAAGTGCAGCTGTGTTGGTCATGTTTTTCGTTGTTGGAAACACTTCTTAATTTTGTTCCTTCCAAAGGTTGAAGACAACTCCTGAAGTACCCCAAAACCGCCCTTTTAATTGTGTTACCCACCAAACCTCTTGGCTTCACCTTCCCCTTTTTATTAGCCTTAGTTATTAGCTTGTTTTTTCTTATTTTTTCTTGCTGCAATTAATTTTTGTGACTTGTGGAATTTCTTGTTATTAAACTGAACCAATCAAGCCGCAAGGATACGGGAAAGGCCTTGCTTCTCTTGTTCTCACTAGTACAAAATTAGTGTTTTATTCCGGTTCCGTGCTATCATTTATCCCGATTTTGAACCGGCCTCTATAATTGTGGAATAAAAAAGAAAATAGGACACATCCGTGATAAATAATACTTTTTATCCCGATTGTAGAACCGTGATATATAGTCTTTATAACTGACATAAAATAAAGGTACATGCGTTCCAACATAGGTTAGTATCACGGTTGTGAACCGTGATATATTATCTACAAAACCGATATAAATACGTACACAAGTGCATTTTATTAAGGGCACATATCCCGGCTACAGCCGTGATAAATAGTTCACCTCACACGAAAGTCAGTTTAGCACGGTTGATTGGCAACTGTGATATAAAATTGTATGTTTTGTTACGCACAATACATTTGTTTATTCCCTAGTCTTGTATGTAGCTTTGCTTTGTCATAAACAAACACATACAGAACATTGCAATTCTCATCTCATAATCAATCACAATATCTTATACAAAAATAATATTTCATATATTCTTTCATAAGAAAGTCGTAGACAACACGACTTCAAATCAACGTAAACAATCAACTACAAAAGTACAACAAATTTGTATCTATTATGCTTAGAATAAATAACCTAATAAATAACAATGTTTTTATGTAGTGTCCTTAATTTGTGGCTTGTGCTATCTTCCCAATCAAGCTATCCCCTTCCTGCAAGCCATTTGAGGCGGAAACTTGGTTAGAAAAAGTATAGGAATCAATATCTTCAATACTTACTTCTTGACATAGAAAATAAGCTCAAAGCAAACTGCACAAAAAAAATGGTCACCACTAACCATGGGCATTATGAATGTTCTCCCACGGAATCACTCCTTTGGCCCCTATAAATTTATAAAGTTAAAAATCAAAAAAGTAACAGATCTTCTTTAGGATCTCAAGAAAGGGGAGTCCTTTACCTGGCCTGTATGAAAGTTCAATACACTCAAGCAAAATATCGACATATCCAGAGTACATGCAGCATAACCACTGGCAGGATTGAAATCCTTGATAGTTATTAGAACTTTTATCTGCATTTCAGAACATAAAATTAAACAAACAATAACTCTCAGAAACAAACAGCGCCAGAAAAAACAAAAAAGCCTACCTACTAGATAAATGTAGGGTACCGATATAAAATACTTGGTACTTGATAATATACTTCACTATGCTTCCGTTGTCATTAGCTAAGAGAAGACGGAGAATCTGCAGCAAACAACACATTATAGGTATATATAAAGGCGAGAATAAGACAAGATGATAATAAATCTTAGTGTTTGAAGTATTAATAATAGTGATAAAGAACATGAAAAGTAAAACACTCAAAATCGAAATGAAGAGAAATACCAACCTGCATTGCATGTCTAGGAAGATGAGTAAAATGCAAAGAAAGAGTCATCTTTTACTTGAGATACATTCAAAACAACGATGTGAACAAACATAAACACATATTCTAGTTTTATATTCTAATTCCATGTAGGAAGAGAGCCCATGAGTGAATAAAATTTTAACAGTCTAAAAGAGAAACTAATTAGCACTAAATCATTCTTTAACTACAATTGAAAATTCTAAAAAACCTCAAGGGAAGATATCCAAAGGGAACGGAAGAACCCATTCGCACCATAGTTCATCATAAATGTTTATTGATTCACACGTCAAAATGTGACTTTGAACGGAAAACTATTTTACTTTCAAATCCTTTAGGTTTTCCTTAGGATTTTGTTTTCTTCATTCAAGAACCAGACATCAAATATTGATGCACAATATCTTCACCTATATCAAGCCACAATAACATGGTAGACACACAACTTTGACCTAATAATATAACAACTCGGACAATAAATGTTTTTAACATAATACCCTACGTATCAACAGTAATATTGCTACAATGGACAAAAATATACCAATCACCAAGAATAAGTCACCAAGAAAATAACAATTGCACTAGGCAAACTTGGATTCCAAATATTACATGAATGAATTATTGAGTAATTACATGAGATAATACTTGGAATCCCAGTAATTACAAAAGCACATGAGGTATATCGACGACATATTTTTACTCATGGGACGCATAAACCCACGTGTTATGAGAATCTGTATGTAACTAAAGTTTAATCTATGTCCAATTTAAATATCTAAACACTAAACGATAAAAAAAATTGAAACCAAATCAATGGCATACTAGATTAAAAGTAAATACCACTTTAGTCAAGTGAAACTCATAGGACCTAACTATATCTTATTCAATAAATATGGTCCTTGTAAACCCATTATCTACTAATCGGAGTTTATAAAAATATATATATCACTCATTGAACTATATCCAATTTGAATAATGTGGCAGGACCGATCAATGATTTTAGGATTGGTTAAAAAGTTTATCTAATTCATACAAGTTGTGACTGATCTTAAATGATTTTAGCCTAACCTAACAAACCTGTATGAAAACGCAAGTGAGTTCAAGCCAAAAAAAGTTATAAACTAACTTGAAACTTTACCAATGTGGTTCAAAGGGACATGAAATTGAAAAAAAATGACAAGCTTGCTTTCATTTGCGAAAAGATATGAGTATTGTGAAGGACATAGCTTCTTTTTATCATTGTAAGATCTGTCAAAGTCATACTATTATACTTAGGGGTGTTCAGGGGTGGACCGGACCGGATTTTCGGACCGGACCGGACCGGAAATGACCGGACCGGACCGGACCGGTAAAATTCCGGTCCGGTCTCCGGTCCACCGTTTCCCCAAAATCGGTTTTCGGTCCGGTCCGGTCCAAACCCGGAAAAAATCCGGTCCGGACCGGAAGACCGGAATTTAAAAAAAATATTTTTTTTGTAATTTATATGTTTTATATACTTTTTTTAGAGATTTATATGTATTTTTTTGTAGATATTTTTTTAAATTTAATAAGTTAGGAGTATATATGTTTTATAAATATTTTTTAGATATTTTTATAGATTTTAAATAAGAATTTAATTTTTTAATTTTTTAAAATTAAATCCGGTCCAAGACCGGACCGGACCGGATTAAGACCGGACCGGACCTATCCGGTCCGGTCTTCGGTCCACATATGCCCAAAAATCCGGTCCGGTCCGATCCGGACCGGATGAACACCCCTAATTATACTCTATTATCTACTCTCAAAATTTATTCTCTATACTATTAATTCCAATCCAATCCATTTATTTGCTAATAGGAAAATGGCAAGCAATACTTTCGTATCTACAATTGAGATCACCAGTGAAGTAAGAACATAGAATTTATCTACCTTTAGAAGTATGTAGTTGCATTTAAAATTACTCTATACATATCTATTTTGGTCATACCTATATTAGATTAATCAAATAATTATCTGAGAGGTCATATCTCCAAGCTACTAATTAATAACATTTGATAAATGTTTTCCACATCTTTACTACTGCATATAGTTAGCTCTTGCTTCTTTGGATGCATCCAATTCTTGAATTACAATATCAGAATATAATTAAGAACATAGTTATTTTAGGTACCAAAAAGTAACTTTCCTAATGAAAAATAAGAAGAAAGCAACAGAGAAAAGCAGTACGAACACACCTATGGAGGCAGCATACTGGAGATCCGAAGTTGAGATCCATGCGAGCGAGAGTTGCATCTCAATAATTAGACAACCCTACTCCGTTCAGCATAAACGACATCGTGGGAGTCTGGGTTGTTCTAGAGCACGCCGCCAAGCGACCATCAATAAAATGAATTGAGTTCGAGCGGGGCGTGAAGGTTACTCGTTCACTACACGAGATTACAAGACAATGAACGGAATCAACGAGCAACAGAGGGTTTCTGAGAGACCAAGTGGCTGAAATCGAAGGAAAAACGGTCACGGCTGGCGGCGTTGTAGGGTAATGACAATCGACGGGGAAGCTTGACGATGACGGGGGATGGGGTTGAAGGGTTAGGGTTTGAGAAGGAAGAAGAGAGAGGTGATAGTGTTAGAAAAAAAAAGATGGAAGATAAGTCGAAATTTGTATTTTTTCTATATTTTATTATTAAAATTTTAATAATAAATTTGTTGGATAGTGATTTTATTCCAGTTCTCTTTTAACCGGGATATAAAATTTATATCCCCTGTGTTTATATTTTTTAACCCGGATACTTGAACGAACCGTGATAAAATAGTCTAAAATTGTTTTTAAGACGCTTTCACTTGAACCGGGATAAATAAAGGGTGATAAAACACTGAATTTGTACTAGTGTCTACTTATTTTCAAGTTGTAACCAAAGTTTCTTGTTGAGATAAACTCGAGAAAAAAGGGCCAAGAGCCAGAAAAAGGCGAGTAAACAAATTGTAATCTAAACAAGCTTGAGAAAGAGTGGCAAAGCCAGAAATAAACGAGCCAAGTAAGCTTGAAAGGTCAAGTGCTTAGTAGCTTCCTTAATAGTTGTGTTGGTTCGTCTTTGGTCAAAGGGCTTTCAAAAGTTCATTCATGTTTTTATGGCTTGTTTTTGCTTGATCGAGTGTACCCTAAGCTTCCCCAAAACTTGAAGCTTGCAACCGGAATTTTGTGAAACATTACAATCAAATTTGTGGCACTTGCTGGTTCGAGGTACCGTTGGTTGATTGCTTTCCCTTTAGTTCTTGTGTTTGGTATTTGCTTTGGTTGCTAACTTGTAAGGGATGTGCAATGGATCCTTCCGACAAGCAAAAGGGAATTACCATCAACGATTCTACACCCACCCCACCAGTCACCATGGAGACACTCCTAAAAGCCTTCCAAACAAGCAAGGAAGAGCAACAAGAACATGTGCGGCAACAAATCCAAGAAGTGAGGGCAGAGATCGCAGCCTTTATGCAAAGTATGGAGGCCAAGATTGAGAATTCCCTCAGTTGGATGAGGACAAGTGGCCAGTGAGAAGAAGGTGGTTCCATGCACTCACCACGCCATGATGGAGACCATCTCGGAGTCATGCCGAATGTCTTTTCTAGGACGGACCTCAATGAGGAAGCTACCACATCTCAAGCTCTCATGTTGCCAACACTCGCCAAGAGCATGGTTTGGGTGAGGATCATTTGTCTAATGTCAATTCATACCCCCCTATTCGGACTAACTATGCAGGTATTTGCGCAAGAAATGACCCGACATGGCCCTTCTTTAGGTTGGCTCCCTTTCTAAGGAGGAATGTGATGAGCCCCAACTGCCCCTAGATGCCAAAGAGGAAAAGGAATGCATGGAGGTCAAGAGCAATGGCCCGATCACAAGGGCTCGAGCTAAAGCCATCGCTCGAGCCACACAATCCATTATCAACCGAGCCACTCTTAGCCAAGGCTCCTTAGCCCCATTAGTGCCACACCTCCACATGATGACCACCATGGAAGACATTGGCTTCACCAAGGCCCTGACACCCAAGGCGCCGACGCCTTCGACCCCATGACATCCAAAGCGCCGACGCCTTCCATGCAAAGACATCTAAGGCGTCGACCATGCCAAAGCCATGCCTAGATGCGCGGCACTTATCCCTTTCTTTCCTATTTTAGTAGTTCATTTTAAAGACTTTGCATTTCCATATTTCGGTGAGTTAGGCCACTTGCAAGTGGACCTTCGGCCCCACTTGAAACCCTAGACTATTTAAGCCAAGTTTTGGCTTCCTTGCTCATTTGGTTGAAGATTAAAGGCTTAGAGCTTATAAAAGTTGAGGTGGTCCTTCTTTAAGGGTTGAGGTGGTCCTTCCCGGTTCAAGCCTTCAATCTATCACCACGAAGCTTGGGTTATTTTTGTTTCCCTCTTTCAATCAACAAGTATTGCATTTGGTTTTCACTACATCTTGTTCTTGTCTTTGCAAACACTCAAATCTGCCAAGCAGCCTCCTTGGAGGCTTCCCTTGGCCTTGTTCTTGTCAAACACCATCAAACACCACCGTTGGTTCTCGGGTTCCTCTTCACTCGCTGGATTCCACCTTTGCCAGAGCTCTAGCGACTTTACCATCTTTCATCCTTGATTATGCTTTTAAGAGGAGTCCGAAGGGAGTTCAAAGAGTCCACCTTTGCTAGGAGAAAAGAAAGGAGCTTGCTTGTTCCACGATCGAGCTATTCCGGTGAAGCAAGGCCTTCAAGCCTCCTTGTTTCACATCAATTGGTATCAGAGCTCAGCGGCCAAGCTAAGTGTTTTCTGCTCAAATTGTTTTTTTTTTCATTTTCATGTTTCTCATGTGTTTATCTTACCCTCCATAAAATTTCATTTCAAAAAGCCAAAAATAAAAATTTCCGCCGCCTTGTCTCCGTCACCCACCACCCTGCCACAGCCGCCTACCACCTTGTCGCCACCCACCTCGCCCCCATCACCACCCTCTGTACCAACTACCTTGTCCAAAGGTTGAAGACAACTCCATTTCCTCATTCCCTTATGATATAGGGATGACTCCCTAAGGCTCGATCTAGACACCAACAACCTCTACAACAACACGAAATCAGAAATGGACAACAACTACTCGGAAATCAATGGATTCAACAAGAAACAAGAAGGAAAAGATAGGAGAAGAACCAAACCAAACAATGGAACAACCCCTTGTCGTTGGAGACAAAGAACCGAACCAAATGATGGCTAAACCCTTACTCTTTGCAACCTTACACGGCAGCCATGGTGGCTGAGCACAAGGAGGGTGCCTATGGAACCTTGATAACACCAAAACTCGGAGGATTTGACATACACAAGAGCAACTAGACGTAATCAATCAACAAACCTCACTTCCAACCCCAAAAGCTCTCTTTTGGATTGAAAACTGAAAATACAAGTTCTGAAAACTGAGTTCTAACGTCCAGGGAAAATGAGAAAGAAAGCTCCTTAAATACTCCTAAGAGCCACGTCTAAAAATAGAAAGAAAATGTCTTAAAACCACTAAGCATACGGCCAAATGTCATAATACTCCTATTACAAGTTCACTTGATATCCTCAACATATTTGAGGTCTTCATGCACCGAGATGGTCACCATGGTCTTCATTTCTGGGTTAGGAGGTTCGTCTAACATTGTGGACTCTTTAGACAAGAGGGTGGTCACAACCTTGTCTAGCTCATGTTGAATCTCCTTAGCCCTTGCTCGTGTGATGGCACCATCAAAGGTAGGCACATGAGGTGCTCCCGCATCATCCTCCCCTTCTTGGAAAGGATTCGACCTCGAATCTTCGAGCTCCTCATCTTGTGCCTCATAAAGTGTCAAATCGCCCACATTGAAGGTAGGGCTAACTCCATACTCCTCGGGTAGCTCCAACACATAGGCATTGTCGCCCACCTTCCTTAACACCTTGAAAGGTCCATCTCCACGTGGTGAGAGCTTGGACTTGCGCTTGTCAGGAAAGCGCTCCTTCCTCAAATGAACCCAAACAAGATCTCCCGGTTGGAAGATAACTCGTCTACGTCCATGGTTAGCCTTGGATGCGGTGTGCTCGGCCTTTTGTTGCAGCTTTATCCGAGTTCTCTCATGCAATGCCTTGATGTACTCCACATGTTTACCTGCATTAAAATCTGCTCGCTCCTTCTTGCATGAGGACGCCCCCTATGCCAATGCCACTTGCATCACACTCCACTTCAAACGGCCGAGTGAAGTCCGGGAGCACCAAGAGTGGGGCGTTGGTAAGGCTCCACTTCAGCGTGTTGAAGGCCCTCTCTTGTGCTTCTCCCCACACAAATGGCGCATGCTTCTTTGTGATTTCAGTCAAGGGGGCGGCAATGGTGCTGAAATCCTTGACAAATCGCCTATAGAAGCTAGCTAGGCCGTGGAAACTCCTCACATGTCCAATGTTTGAAGGCATGGGCCATTCCTGGATCGCCTTGATCTTCTCCTCATCAACTTGCAGCCCTTGTGTGCTCACTACAAAACCAAGAAATATAACCTTGTTAGTGCAAAAGTCACACTTCTTTAGATTGGCATACAAGTGCTCTACTCTAAGAGTATAGAGGACTTCCCTTAGATGATTCTCATGCTCTTCTAGGGACTTGCTGTAGATAAGAATGTCATCAAAATATACAACAACAAATTTCCCTATAAAATGCCTCAATACATAATTCATTAAGCGCATGAAAGTAGAAGGGGCATTAGTCAAACCGAAGGGCATTACGAGCCACTCGTAGAGTCCGAACTTGGTCTTGAAGGCCGTCTTCCACTCATCTCCCTCCTTCATCCGAATCTGATGGTAGCCACTCCTTAGGTCAATCTTGGTGAAGACGGTGGCACCATGTAGCTCATCGAGCATGTCATCTAGGCGGGGGATTGGGTGGCGGTACTTGATTGTGATGTTGTTGATGGCCCGGCAATCAACACACATCCTCCACGTATCATCCTTCTTGGGGACCAATAGGACAGGTACAGCACATGGGCTCTTACTCTCTCTCACATAACCCTTGTCTAAGAGGTCTTGGACTTGGTCTTGGACCTCTTGACTCTCCTTAGGGTTCATCCTATAAGCTGGACGGTTTGGTAGGGTGGCTCCGGGGATGAGGTCTATTTGATGCTCAATACCTCTCAATGGGGGGAGGCCAGGAGGTATCTCATCCGGGAACACGTCCTCAAACTCAGCTAGGATGGCTTGGATGTTAGGAGGAAGGGTTGCCTTGTTGTCCTCACTTAAGGCAACCAACTTCTTGCAAAGGGTCATTAGGATGGTGTCTAAGGGTAGGCACTCATCTCTCATCTCACTCTTGGATGCCATTAGGACACTAGGGGACTGGATAGCTAGGGCTTGGGGTGACGGTGTAGATGGACCCTCAAGGGGCCGTGAGCTTGTCTTCCCTTTCTCCATGTTCTCCAACTCCTCTTTCTTCTTCTTCTCATAGGCATCCGCAATCTGCACTGGGGTCATAGGCTTTAAAACAACATTTTGGCCTTTATGAGTAAAAGAGTGTTTGTTAGTAAAACCATCATGCACAACTCTTCTATCATGTTGCCAAGGTCTACCTAGCAAGATATGGCAAGCATTCATAGGCACAACATCACACAAAATGGTATCCTCATAATGACCTAGGGTGAATGTTATCTTAGCTTGCCTATTCACTTTCAACTCACCACAATCATTCATCCAATGCAGCCTATATGGTCTAGGGTGGCAAAACGTAGGTAGATGCAATTTAGCGATCAATTCAGTGCTAGCTATATTGCAACAACTACCTCCATCAATTATCATGTTGCACACTTTTCCTTTAACTAAGCATTTAGTATGAAATAGGTTCTCTCTTTGATTATCCTCACAAGGAGCCGGTTGCACATGCAAATTTCTTTTACAAATCAAAGACTCACCATGTTCAAACTCAATGCCATCATCATTATCATGCAAATCAGATTCATGCACAACATGCTCATCAACCAAATCATCATCATCCTTATCACTTTCACTTTCATACAGCCCTAAGTGATTAATGATAAGGGTTCTAGTATTAGTGCAATCCCTAGCATAATGACCTCTACCACGACATTTAAAGCACTCAATATCTCTAGCACGTGGGTTAGGGTTAGGGGTACTCCCTTTGGGTCCATTAGAAGGACCAGCCGAACTCCTTGGAGGGTATGGATGTCCACTAGGTGGTGCACTCCTCTTCACTCCTCCTTGGTCCGTGCTAGGTGCCCTTGGGCCTTCCCTTGCATGGGGGTGCTCTCGGTTGGGGTTAGGATAGCCTCGGTTGGGCTGAGATCTCCAAGCATTGGAAGCTCCACTTGGTGGTCTTGGCCCTTGGTTCCTCCCCTTGTTCTTCCTTTCCACTCGAATGGCTAGGTGCAGCAACTCCGTCATGGTCCTATACGGGTACAAATCAACCTCATTAGCCAAATAAGAATTAAGGATGCGGAGGTACCTTGCCATTGTGGTCTCTTCATCCTCCACCACGTCAGCCTTCACCATGGCCATTTGCATGGCGTTGTATGTCTCCTCGGCTGACATGGACCCTTGCCTCAGATTTTCAAGGCGTTGGCGTAGGTCCCTTATATGGTGTTGAGGAATGAAACGAGCCCTCATCAAAGCTCTCATTTGCTCCCAAGTAGCCACGGCTGGATCCATGGCTCTTCTCCTTTCCTTGACTAGGTGATCCCACCATACCAAGGCATAGCCATTGAACTCCAATGCAGCCAATTGAACCTTCTTGTGCTCCGGGAAGTTATGGCAAGACCAAATCTGCTCCACTTTGGTCTCCCACTCTTGATACACATCCGGATCACACTTGCCCTCAAAGCTTGGGATCTTGACCTTAATACGCCCAATGCCATCTTGCTCGGGCTCTCGACCTCTCCTTGGTGGATAGGCCCTCATTGGCTCGGCTCTCCAGCCCTCGTCTTCCATGTAATCATCTTGGTATCCTTGAAACTCATTGAAAAGATTAGGAGCAAAAGCATGTCTATGCATAGGAGAGTTAGGAACCGACCCTTGCTCACGGTGAGCATGACCCCGGTTAGGGTTTACATGGCCAGCTCCTTGGTGGGCATCATGATGAGACACGGCTGGATGAGTTGTGGATAAGGGTGGCGTCTCATGGTTAGTGGCGGCCCTAGCAGCATTGTAGGTGGCCCTTTGATCCGGGAGGGGCGCCCTTGATGGTTCAAGTGAAGGGCCTCCAGCCTCCATGTTGGTACCCAATGGAACCGGCGTGGGCTGAGGTGTCCTTGACTCCAATGTGGCCATCCTAGTGGACAATCCAGCTAGGGTGTCCGACATTTGCTTGAGGAGACTAAACACCTCCGGATGCACCGGCTCGGGGCTCCTAGAACGGGTTGGACTCCTTGAATTAGACATGATCACAAACAAAATAAACAAAGGTTAAGGTTAGTTCTAAAATCAGAACACTCTCCTCTCTTTAGTGCACTCGTTTGTATGTGATCTCTCAAGTGTTTCACTCTCGGTTTTGTGGTCTTCAAGCTCCAAATGCAGCGTATTGGAGGGTAGACCTACACAACAACACAACAAACACGTAAGGTTAGTAAAATCAGTAAAGACCTCACTAGTGTTTCCCTTGTGTTCCCTTGTGTTTGCTTCACTCACACTCTTGTTGTTGATACCGTCGGTTTGATGGATTGCCTTGTATAGATCAAATACCTATATGAGCTCAATGTTTAGGCAACACAAACGACTATGATTCAAGGTTAAGAGTGTGGACAAAATGGCGACTGAAAATGCAAGGAATTGAACAAGAAACAAAGGCGCAAGAAAAGAAAGAAAGAAAGACTCTAAGAAGACTACAAAGCAAGATTGTAATGCAATGCTAATTAGGGCTGAATTACGAACTCAAGAGGGCCAAGAGAGAGACGTACCTTTGCCTTGCTTGTCGTGCAACAATGGAGTAGAGATTAGGGTAGGCGTAGGTAGCTTGTAGGGTTAGGTGAAGGGTGTTTAGGCCTTAACACAACCGGCTAGGATCCTCTTGAGAACAAACTCAGAAATCGGCTAAGTGTAGCCTTAGACTATTACAATCACAACTTAGGGGTAGTATAACATACAAATAAAAGAACAATGCAAGAGACGTTTTCTTCTCTTTTTTTTTTTGACGATCAAATATTTTTTTTTTATTTTTTTTTGATCACTCCTTTTTTTTTTTTTTTGTCTCAAAAAATAAAATACAAATATTATACTAACCTATAGTATGAATTGTATGAAGAGCATAGACTAAAATGATATATACAATGTTAGAAAGGTGGCTGCCGAATTTGTTTGATTTTTGAATTTGAAATCAGCCGTGAGGATTAGCTTAGGATGTGGTTAGGATTGAGGTTTGAAAAGGTCAAAGATTTTGGAGGAAATGTAGGACGTGGGTTAGTGGGCAATTTTGTAGGATTTTTCTTTTGGCTCTTTTGCTAGTAACCGGCTGGATTAATTGGGAAGTGGGGGTAGTGGCGGTTTTCTTTGAATTTGGACGTGGAAAGTTGGCTGAGGGGCTGGTGGTCGGAGGGTGGTGGCTCGCTGGTGGCAGGGGGTGGTTTACACTCTTCAAACTCCAAGTCACACGTTCAAAACAAGAGCAAAAGGTACCAAAAGACACGAAAACTGAGGAAGCACTAACCGGACTTGACAAGACTCAAACCAAACCGAGATGGTGGTGCAGCCAGGCGGCGGCTCGGCGGCGTGGACGGTGGTGGCTGGTGTAACCTGGCTCTGATACCACTTGATATAGGGATGACTCCCTAAGGCTCGATCTAGACACCAACAACCTCTACAACAACACGAAATCAGAAATGGACAACAACTACTCGGAAATCAATGGATTCAACAAGAAACAAGAAGGAAAAGATAGGAGAAGAACCAAACCAAACAATGGAACAACCCCTTGTCGTTGGAGACAAAGAACCGAACCAAATGATGGCTAAACCCTTACTCTTTGCAACCTTACACGGCAGCCATGGTGGCTGAGCACAAGGAGGGTGCCTATGGAACCTTGATAACACCAAAACTCGGAGGATTTGACATACACAAGAGCAACTAGACGTAATCAATCAACAAACCTCACTTCCAACCCCAAAAGCTCTCTTTTGGATTGAAAACTGAAAATACAAGTTCTGAAAACTGAGTTCTAACGTCCAGGGAAAATGAGAAAGAAAGCTCCTTAAATACTCCTAAGAGCCACGTCTAAAAATAGAAAGAAAATGTCTTAAAACCACTAAGCATACGGCCAAATGTCATAATACTCCTATTACAAGTTCACTTGATATCCTCAACATATTTGAGGTCTTCATGCACCGAGATGGTCACCATGGTCTTCATTTCTGGGTTAGGAGGTTCGTCTAACATTGTGGACTCTTTAGACAAGAGGGTGGTCACAACCTTGTCTAGCTCATGTTGAATCTCCTTAGCCCTTGCTCGTGTGATGGCACCATCAAAGGTAGGCACATAAGGTGCTCCCGCATCACCTTAGCCTTTGATGCAACCATGGGTCCCATCAAGGCTAGAGACCTATCACACGGCCCCAAGCTAGCTCCCAAGTCCAACGCGCGTTACCCGACAACACTCAAGAGGGGCTTTTTTCACTTATGTGTGCCAACTTCATGTCCACTAGGCGCACCTGGTGCCAAACTTCAAGATTTTCCAAATGAGGATGTCATGACAAGTTTCATGTCAATTGGAGGAGAATGGCTCGTTGAAGGTCATGGTGTCTCCCCGGCGTCGCGCACCCGATTAGGGTTTTCATCTTGGCCCGGGTCAACCACCAAGAATCCAAGTTCTGCCTTGGGCCTTCTTCAATAAATGCCTAAAGAAGATCGCCTGCCAAATTTGTGGTCATTTGAAGCACAAATGCCTAGAGATCTCAAAGAGAGCGGCTTTAGCGTCGAGGACACTAAGGTGGCTAGTTCACATCTCCTAGCTCAAGCCAGTTTCTAGTGCACATATGGGGGTTCAATAGGCTCATCTGAACCTAAGGAAGGCTTGGACCAAGTTGGGCTTGAAAGGCACGAGCGGATCTCTTAATGGCTCAACGACTCCACCGGCGTCGCACACCTTAACGTCAAGACAACCAAGGCTAGGCGTGTGGGCTCCTACTTCGGATTTTTGGCTGGGCTTTGGTCCATTTTGTGAGGCCCATTTAAGTAGTTTGCTGCCTATAAAAACCAACTCCTCCCACTTGTTCAAGGGTTGGCTAAACTTGAGATCAAACTCTCTCTCTTTTTGTTGTCGTTAAAGTTTCAAGCAATTTCTAGAATTTTTTTGTCTTTCTTGTTTTGTTCTTGTGGCCATATCAAGAACTCGATTGATCCTTTGGTGGACATATCTGAAGGCTTCATTCAAACCGAATCCAAGGAGGTGTTGGTGGACATATCCAACATCAACCCGATTCAACCTCTTCTCGTCTTGGTGGACATATCCAAGCCTAGGGGCGTGTTTCCAGATTCAAGTATGGATTCATTTGCATTGTGGATTGCTTATCTTGCTCGTGCTTCATCCATTCCAAGGAGGTTCAAACGCTTCATCTCTCTCTCCGTAGAATTCAACACCAAAACAACACCAAGCAAGGTGTTGTCGTCCAAGCTTTTCCATTCTCTAGCGAAGATCTCGACTTCACTTCAAGAACCAACGAACAAGGATCTGAGGGGACTCATCATGTGGTATCAGAGCCCTCTTGAAGTAAGTTTCTCAAGGTTAGAGGGTACGAATTGGCTTCTTGAGTTTGAACTTGCATGCACTCAAAATTTGGAAATTGTTTGAACCTTGCTTGATCAAAACCGAACTGCGTTTTTTTCACCATTGTTGCCTGATTTTGAACACTCATCTTCAACCTCAAAACAACCTCCCACGTTCCCATAGCTGAAGGCACTCCAATTGTTACCCACTTGCCACTTGAAGGAAGCTTTAAGTGAAGTAACTCATCATTCACTTCACTCTCTTTGTCTTCTTTTCCCATCCTTTCATTAACCACCATTACTTCATTCACTCCAGCCGTCCCTCATTCAAACAAGCTGCTTTAATTTAGCTTACATCAAGAGTTTACTAATTGGAACTCCACCCTTTCACCTAGCTTCTTCAAGACAACCATTAAAGGAGCCGAAATTCCAAGGGGATTTGTCTTCTTCTCTTCTTCTCTTCTCTTCTCTTAAAGTCAAGTCATAACATTTCCTACGTGTTACATTCTTGGCTGAGCATAGCATTGTATTTTATTTTAAAAAATCGAATTAAAAAAAGCAAAGCCAAGAGTTGTGCATCTCTTCTCTTCTCTTCGTCTTTCCTTCTCTCAAATCTTGGTGCCAAGTCTTGAAGGTAGCTACGTGTTGAAGGGAACCCCAAATCAGTAGCATTACAAGGCCAAAAAGCCTAAGCCTTCCCTTGTGTCACTTCCTTCCAAACTTTGAGTTGTGTGGGCTCATCTTGGGTTGTCCAAATACTCGCTCTAACGCTTACTTTCTTGAGTTGTTTTGTTATCACATGTTGTGTTTGTCTTGGTGAATTGTGCAGCGGCCGTGCAAGGACTTTCTTGCAATGTGGGATTACATCAAGGGTTCGGAAAGCTTCTTGGGTTCACCAGTTGCGCTCACCAACTTCAGTTTGCTTGTTCTTGGCTTAACAATCTTGTAAAATCAGTTTGTGAGGCGAGAGTGAGTGAAACACAAGTGAGAAGAGTCCACCCCCAAAGATAAAGCAAAGAGTGTAAAGAAGAGGAGGGAGGCGAGTGAGAGAACGTTTTGGATTATCACTAACCTTAACCAAATTCTGTGTTTTTGTGATTTTCCACATTCGTTCTTGTTTTGCTCTTTTGATTGTTGCCATGTCTTCGCAAGGTTCCGGAAAGAAAGACAATCAAGTGTCGACGGATCTTGATCGCCCTCCTATCACCATCACAACCCTTAAAGCTCTTTTGGAAGATATGGAGCTAAGGATTGACAAGAGGTTTAAGGAAGAGAGGCGTCGGAGGCAACGTAGTTCAAGATCTTCTAGGAGTAGCCGGTCCAGCCGATCACACACTCCTACACCTGAGAGCGCAATGGCCATGGGGCAACAACGCCCTCACACACAACCTCCAGTTACAACATGGTATCCAAGTGTACCCATTAGTGTTCACGCCTCTATGCTGCCTATGCATTTTCCTCCATCGCCGCCTTATGTGCCCTATGCAGCTACGACACCCTTACAAGTGTTGAATTCCGGTATTGGTTCTCCATGGCCTACAAGTGTACCCTTGATCAGCCAACAAGCCGCCTACAACCAATACATGGCCGGCCCATCCAACACGCCACCACATCCAGCCATGCACGTGCCAACACCACAGCAAGGTGTGTCCTATGCGTGGCCAGCTATGCTACCAAAGCGTGTGCCAACGATAGAAGTCCTAAGACAACCACTTCCTCAAGTGTAGCCGCGTTATGAAAGGGCTCCTCATCGCTATGGCTATGAACCTGCAGCTTCGGACAATGATGAGTCGGTAGCCCCACCACAACGCCCTCGCCGACACCACCAAAGTCCAAACGTGATAGTTCCTACTTTTACAAGTTTGTCTGACCCGGAAGCCTTCTTTGAATGGGAGTTGAAGACCCAACGAGTGTTTGATTATCTTGGGCTTGGAGAGGAAGAAAGAGTGCCCCTTGCCACCATTCACTTTTCTGAATTTGCGCTCTTATGGTGGAATGATGAGAAAGAATCTAGGGAACTGAATTTGGATCCTCCCTTGACCACCTGGACAGCCTTGAAAGGGGCCATGAGAAGGATATTTGTGTCGTCCAACTATGAGCAACGAGTGCATCACAAGCTTGAGTTACTTTAGTGTTGTGTCGTAAATGGTAGTTGCTTTAGTGTTGTTTGTCGCCCAAAATCTTAGCCTTTGTTTCCGCCAAATATTATGACAATATAAGATGATTCACTAAAAGAAATTGACAAATTTTGAAACTCATAACTTTCGCACAAAGTTGTTCCATGTGTCGTAAATGGTAAACCGTAGGTGTTCTTAGTGTTGTTTGTTGCCAAAACTCTTTTAGCTCTTTGTTTTCCCCAAATACTTTGACAATATAAGATGATGATTCACGCCAAGAAATTGACAAAATTTGAAACTCATAACTTTCGTTCAAAGTTGTGCCTCGTGCCGTATATGACAAATCGTTGGTGTTTTTATTGTTGTCTGTCGCCCAAAGTCTTACCTCTTTGTTTTTTCCCAATATTTTAAAAATATAAGATATTAAGGCAATGAATTGACAAAATTTGAAACTCATAACTTTCGTTAAAAGTTGTGCCTTGAGTCGTAAATGGGAAATCGTAGATGTTTTTAGTGTTGTTTCTCACCCAAAGTCTTAGCTCTTTGTTTCCCCCCAATATTTTGACAATATAATATGATTCACTCAAACTTGTGTCTTGAGTCGTAAATGGTATTGTAGGTGTTTCTAGAGTTGTTTGTCGCCCAAAGTTTTAGCTCTTTGTTTCACCCTAATATTTTAACAATATAAGATATTCAGGCAAAGAAATTGACAAAATTTGAAACTCATATCTTTCGCTTAAAGTTGTGTCTTGTGTCGTAAATGGTAAATCGTAGATGTTTTTAGTGTTGTTTCTCACCCAAAGTCTTAGCTCTTTATTTCACCCCAATATTTTGACAATATAAGATGATTCACTCAAACGTATGCCTTGAGTCGTAAATGGTATTGTAGGTGTTTTTAGAGTTTTGTGTCGCCCAAAGTCTTAGCTCTTTGTTTTGCCCCAATATTTTTACAATATAACATATTCATGCAAAGAAATTGACAAATATTGAAACTCATAACATAAATGGTAAATCGTAGGTATTTTTAGTATTGTTTGTCGCAAAAACTCTTAGCTTTTTGTTTTCCCCCCAATATTTTGACAAAATAAAGATGATCACAGAAAGAAATTAACAAAGTTTGAAACTCATAATTGTCGCTCAAAGTTGTGCCTTGTGTCGTAAATGGTAAATCATGTGTTTTTAGAGTTGTTTTCTTCCAATATTTTGACAATATAAGATGATTCACGAAAAGAAATTAACAAAATTTGAAACTCATAACTTTCGCTCAAAGTTGTGCCTTAATTGTGTCGTAAATTGTATGAGTTTTTAGTGTTGTTTGTCTCCCAAACTCTTAGCTCTTTGTTTTCCCTCAATATTTTGACTATATAAAATGATTCATGCAAAGAAATTGACAAAATTTGAAACTCATAAGTTTCGTTCAGAGTTGTCCCTTGTGTCGTATATGGTGAATCGTGGGTGTTTTTATTGTTGTTTGTCGCCCAAACTCTTAGCTCTTTGTTTCCACCCAATGTTTTGACAATATAAAGTGATTCATGCAAAGAAAATGACAAAATTTGAAATTCATAACTTTCGCTCAAAGTTGTGCCTTGAGTCGTAAATGGTATTGTAGGTGTTTTTAGTATTGTTTCTCGCCCAAAGTCTTAGCTCTTTGTTTCCTTCAATTATTTGACAATATAAGATGATTCATGAAATGAAATTGACAAATTTTGAAACTCACAACTTTTGCTAGAAGTTGTGTCTTGTGTCGTAAATGGTAAATCGTGGGTGTTTTTAGTTTTGTTTGTCATCCAAACTCTTAACTTTTTGTTTCCCCCCAATATTTTGACAATATAAGATGATTCAGGCAAAGAAATTGACAAAATTTAAAACTCATAATTTTCGCTCAAAGTTGTGCCTTGTGTGTCGTAAATGGTAAATCGTATGAGTTTTTAGTGTTGTTTGTCGCCCAAACTCTTAGCTCTTTTTTTCCACCCAATATTTTTACAATATAAGAAACATGAAACATAAGAGAAGCTCTCTTTATATGGTGATTCTCGGCGAGCCTCTGGCGTGCTTCCGACGAGCTCCCTCCCTTGCCTCTTCCTTCTCAGCCTCATGTCTCAGCTCTCCCATGGCTTCCTTGGTCATTTTCGCCTCTATTTGAGGGTCGTTTCTCCTCTTCCCCGACCGTGTATTCAAATCTAGGTCTTTGGCTCTGTCCTTTCCCTTTTCCAGCCCCCTCTTCCTTCCTCGTGCTTGTTGTTGTGCCTCTGAGCTAGTTATGGCTCGAGGCCGCCCCCCTCGTCCTCCTCTCAAATCCCCTCCTTTTCCCCTAGACCTAAACGTATTTCGGGTTCCTCCTCTTCCCCCGACCTTATGCAGACTACCCCTTTAGAGGTCGTGTTTTCCCTCTCGAAGGAGAATGTCAATCGGGCCAGATTTGGTCTTTCTTGGGTCACGGTTCCTCCTCTCCCCTTGACCTCCTCTTTACTCCTCCCGCCCCTCTTTCCCATGCTTCGGTGTCCCCTGATATTTCGAGCTCTGAGATTTGTCTCCCCGTGGTGTCTTCTTCCCAGGTCGGTGTTGTTGCCTCATCACCGTCCCATTCCCTAGCACTCCATCCTAGTGCTAGTGATCCCTTGCGTTGCAGATCCGTGCCTGCAGATGGTTTGCAGCCCCTAGTGGCAGTGTGTAAGGTTCCGGATGTAGCAACTGTAATTGTTGTTTCTCTCCAATCTTCCCCCGTGAAGAATCGGGCTTCAGGTGGGCTGTTTCAAGCTTCAGGTGCTATTGGGGTTGCCGGTGCTGCTGAAGAATTTATTGTTCAAAGTTCAGATGTCCCTGTTGTTCAAGCCCAGGTGCTGCTATTTTTTTTACTTCCGCTGAGTTTGGTGACATCTTGTGGGCTCCCCCTAGTTCTAACCCCGCCCCAGTTTCTAGCTTGCATACTGAGGTGTTGATGTGTTCTGTTGGCCCCCCTCTCACAGAACGAAGCTCTGTCTCCTTGGCCCCGAGCTTGTCTTGTGTTCCTACTGTTGGTAAGGATAGTGCTACTAATTCCATTGGTGCAGCTAGGAACTCAGTTTTAACATGTATTACTAAGAAGAGTTATGTTCCTTTGACCAATTTGCACACTTCTTTAATTCTTGTTGCTGCAAAAGGGTCTAGGTTTAGTTCGTACTATGTTGAAACAGGTGCTTATGCTACCCAATCTACTGCTATGCCTTTTGCTCATATTGTGCCTTTAGCCTCTCCTTCTACGGAGAGCTTGATTCCTGGCTGTGGTGTTGTAGCTACTCATCCTTTGGACAATATCCTTAATAATTTGAATTCCTTGGGTGTACCTCTAGAAGTTGTTCTTGGGTCTCTTCATTCTCGTGCAACTCTTTACTCTGCTAGAAATTGTCCTCCGATGCCCCGATTAACTGTCTCTCAAGAGTAGGTATTATGCAGAACAATTTAGGTAAGGAATCTTCGACGATCGCTCTGGACAAGCTTTCTGATAACACTTTCCTTCGCTTCCTTCTGTGAATAAAAATAGCTTGGTGTATGACTCAATACCTTTTGTGGATAAGGATAAGGGTAAGTCTTTTAGACAAGTTTTTTGCAATAACCATGATATATTGAATGCTAGAAAAATTGCATTCCATCCAGATATGCAAAAAGGTAGAGTTGTCTTGCAACAATCTGATATTGTTAAGGGTTTAGCTAGATGGCAATATACCCTGATTGGAGTTGTTTTAGGACCCCAACCCTCCTTTAACTATATGATGGGGTTTGGGCTAGGAAAAGTGGCTCTAGCCATTTGCATTCCTCTGCTAAAGAATCGCCTGAAGCCCCCTTGCAAGGCACTTCGGTCCCTTCGAGTGATAGTGTTAGCGCTCCTACTCCATGCGCCCTCAGTTCAGCGGATTGTTCTCTATCTACTCCTAGTATTGATCCTCCTACAGCTCTTTTGGCCCAAGGTACTTCTACTCCCTCTGTCCTTTCCTCTTGTGCAACATGGCTCTAGTGGGCTCTAGTGTAAATTCTGAAATGTCCTTCGAGGTCCTCCATCCTGATAACTGGAAATCTATAGGTGGTAGAAAGACGATCTCCCCTGCTAAAAGGGTCTAAGTCTTGTACGGTAGCTGAGCTCATCCATCTGGAGGTCACTAAAGGTAATTCATTCTATGTCCTTGACACTGACGTAGCATCAGTTGAAGATTTTTTTATGGATAGTTTCTCCATGGGGTGCTGGAATGTTAGGGGGGCTTCCTCAACTGATGAGTCCTTTGTTGTCTCCCGTCTTATGAGGAATTCGAGATTTATCTCTAACCGTACTGCTGAGGATAGAGGTCGTATTTTGCTTCTTTGGGACCCTGTATTGGTTGATGTGCAGCTTTTCATTGCCCTTCCCCAAGTTATTCACTGCAAAGTTTCCCCTAAGTCTGGGGAGCCACCTTTCTTTGCTAGTTTTGTGTATGCTTTTTGTAACAAAGCTGGTAGGGAATCGTTGTGGGATTATCTAAGGCTATTGATTCCCCTTGGATCATTTCTAGAGACTTCAACTGTTTGATGTACGCTGTTGAGAAGCTCTCCTCCCATGTTAATGCCACTAATTATTGATGAACTCCAATCCTTTGCTTTTGATCATGATGTCAATGACCTTGAATTCAATGGCGACTACTTTACTTGGAGTAACTATAGAACTGGGGATAATAGAGTTGCATGTATGTTGGATAGAGTGATGGGTAATGATCAATGGAGACATGCTTATCCTCTTTCTCATACCTTCTTGGCCCCCCTGAGCTTTCGGAGCATTCGTCTATGATCACCCAAGTTTTTGGGACTAACAGACGCAGAGAAATCCCTTTTAGATTCAAGAATTTTTGGAGTGATGATCCTGATTTCCTTGGCCTTGTTCATAAGGTTTGGAGTATCCAGTTTCCTAGTTAGGCATAGTTTTAGATTGCTAAGAAGCTTAAAATTCTCAAGATTGCCCTCAAGCAGTTCAACAGAGATAAGTTTAAGAGTCTGCATTTGGATATTGAGCAAGGACGAAAGACTCTAGGCCATCTGAATGGACTCCTCCAATCTGATTTGTTTAACCCTCATTTTGAGCAGGATGTGGATCATGAACAAGACTCTCTGCGAGAGAAGTTATGTCATTTTACGTCCTTTACTACTCAAAAAGCTAAAATGGATTGGCTTAAGCTTGGAGAGGAGACTTCTACTATGTCCTTTAAGCAAATGAACTATAGAAGATCCAATAGTCGTATCCTCTTCCTCCTTGATGATTCTGGCAACCAGATACAGACTCGTGATGATATTGTTGGTCACATTGTTCAATTTTTCTCTGGGATGCTTGGCACTTCTCCTCCCCCTTCTTAGACTTTTCCTCAGCTTAGGGGTCCGACGGTGTACGTGGCTCTTCTCTCTGAGTTATCTAGGACCCCTTCTTGGGAGGAAGTTAAGTCTGCTACTGGAGTATTGGTAACAATAAGTCCCCTGGCCCAAATGGCTTCAACAGTGCTTTCTTCAAGTCTAGCTGGATGAGTATTGGTAATGACATTGTACAGGCTGTGTCTGAGTTCTTTTCCTCAGAGCGTATCCTGAAACAAATTAACTGCACTTTTATTAACCTTGTCCCTAAGGTTCCTAACCCCACTCTTATTACTAATCTGAGGCCTATTTCTTGCTGCAATACACTTTTGAAGATCATCTCCAAGCTCTTGGCTAAGAAGGTGAAGAGTGTTTTGCATGATGTTGTTAATCTGAACCAAGGAGCCTTCATTCCTAGCCGATCTATCTCGCACAACTCTATAGTAGCGCAACAGATAATCACTCACTATGAATATGCGGGGATGTCTCCTCGATGCACTATCAAAGTGGACCTTCATAAAGCCTATGACTGTGTCAAATGGGACTATTTGAAATTCTCTCTAACTATGTTGGGATTTCCGCATAAGCTTATCTCCCTCATTTTTGAATGTGTCACCTCTCCCACTTATTCACTGCTCATTAATGGGGAGAATGAGAGGTTTCTTCAGGGAAAACATGGGCTAAAACAAGGTGACCCTCCCTCTCCATATCTGTTTGTGATCGTCATGGAGATGTTATCCAGAATGATGGAGAATGCAGCCAGAACTCAAGCTTTTCACTTCCACCCTAAATGTAGAACGCTGAAGCTCTCCCAACTGATGTTCGCTTATGACCTCCTTTTCTTTTGTAATGGTTATGTGTTGTCTGTTGGTTTGAGTGATTTTGTAGCCCTTTCTGGCCTTGCTGTTAATGTCATGAAGAGTGAAGTCTTTCTCTATGGAGTTGACTCGGGTACATTTGATGCTAATGTTTCCCTCCTTGGCTTCTCTAAGGGCTCGCTCCCTATTACCTATATGGGTATCCCTCTGCATTCTAGAAGGATCGGAGTCAGAGAATATGCCCCTATTATCCAAAATTTTGATTTTTCTCTTCTTCACTGGTCGAGTAAGTGCACTTCATTTACAGGCAGACTTGATGATGCGTCCCTGGCCTTGAATGGATGTCAAGGATGCCACTTGCGCTGGATCTAGACCAAGTAAAGATACATCTCTTAAATCTTGAGGTTTAAGCGGCGGATGGTGACTTCGGAGGGAAAAAACGATGTGGGAGTGAAGTTGAGGGAGGAATAGGCGAGTTGCCAAAGGGTTGACGGCGAGTCCGATCCGATGGCTTGAGGAATCAAGCAGCGATGGCAAGGAAACTCACGAGAGTCTCGGACGCGATGGATTCGAACGAGTGTTTTGAGAGATACGAAGTGAGAAGGAGAAGAAGAAGATGAGAGAGAGAGGTGATGTCTAGGCTAAGAGATAGAGATATACTCAACAATACACTTAGCATTAAAAGTGAACGTAAACCTTACAAAGGATGCCGAGAAGACATTATAAAGGGAGTGCGCTCAGATGGGCCGAGGCAGTCCATGGGCTAGCCCACTCACATGATTGGAGCGCACACCCCCTATAGAAACAATACATAAATAGCAACTACTCAAAACAGAAATGTCTAAAAATAGCAAATAAACCTCAAAATACAAAAGCTACTACTAAATAGGTGCCGATCTTCAAGGAAGACGGCGAGGCGTCGCGGAAGCAGCATTGAGGCGCCGGCACAGGCGGCACTGGGCCTGGCCAAGGACTGGCTAGGCAAGAGATGCCTCCGGCGCAGGCGCGCTAGACATCGAGGCCAATGATGGCGACACTGACGAGGTGGCGTCGGGCTGCATGGGAGGGGCCTCTAGCAATGCGAGGAGCAATGCCGCTTGGGCGGCGTTGATACGGTCTTTGTGAGGATCTCGTGTTGGACAAAGTTAGATTCGCCACCCAAGTCACCGGTTGAAGCCACGAATGTAAGAGTATGATCGGAAGATGGAGGGAAAGGGGATTCATGAGAGTTTGAACCGAATTTGAGGGAGATTTTGAAGGGGTAAGCAACTGAATTTCTTGGATAAACACACCAAGAAAATCAGAAGAGAGTTTGTAGATTAATCCTTGGATGAACACACCAAGAAAACAATCTACAAGTGTTTGGATGAACACACCAAACAATGACGCAAAACCTAGAGGTTTCTCAATGTTTTCTCTCAGGTAAAACTCAAGAATTTTATCAGATTAAACGTGAATGAAAAACAGAAGCAAAACACAACTTATAGTCTAGTCAAAAGCACTAAAAATAACAATAAATTGTCTTCAGCGTAACTAGCGCAAAACGACTCGGATTGGGCTGATTCTTGGATATGTGGGTCTTCAAGCCATCATGAGAAAACACACCCAAAATGGGCCCAAACGCCCGAGGCCATTGAGAGAACGCACATGCCCAACTTCAGGTGCCGCTGGACGCTGACACTGCCTTGTCTATGGATGTCTTGGCTGGGCACTTCTCCACTTTGATCGGCCACCCTGAAATCCTTGGATCTCCTTGGGTCCATGAAGGTTGTAGAAGAAATTGGAGACCTGTTGGAAGAGGTTTGCTCGATGAGTTGCAAGGCACACTAGCTTGTGCCGACGCTTCACCTTGGCGAAGCCAAGGTGAAGCGTTGAAGCAGTTTCAAGACCTTCAAAGAGGGCTTAAGCCCTCTTTGAAGGTCTTGAAGCAGTTTCTTGGCCTGGGATCGAGTGATGGTCCCCAATGGTGGCTCGACGCCGCTGTCGCCTTGAGTGCCGCGCGCTAGCGATCGGGTATCTGCCCTAGTGACGGGTTTGCTGGGCGCGGGCCACACCTTGTCCGGTGCTCTTGGCACCTCTTGCTCTTCATCCTTAAGAGGAGGTTGTTGGCCAAAGGGCGCCTGGTTTGGAGGATCGGCGTCGAGTGACTTGTCATGCCCTAACGGAGCCGATGACACTTGATGTTAGGGTCGATTCACATCATCCTCCCCCCTTGGGAAAGATTCGTCGCCAAATGTTCATAGTCGTCCTCAACTTCTTCAATGTTCAAGATAAAGGGGGAAAAGTCATCCACATTAAAAACATCATGCACACCATAGTCACTAGGGAGCTCAATTTGATAGGCGTTGTTGTTGATTCTCTTAAGCACTTGAAACGGTCCATCTCCTCGAGGCTTTAGCTTGGAATTTCTTTGTTGGGGAAACCTTTCTTTTCTCAAGTGAATCCACACCAAGTCTCGTGGTTCAAAAATAACTTCTCGCCGCCCTTTGTTGGCTTGTTTGGTATATTGCGTGGTGCGCTAGCTTGTGGTGAGTGGTCTGGTGCAATTTCTTGATGAACTCAGCATGGTCCTTCCCTTGGCTGTTTGTGGGGTCCTTCAAAGCATAGGGCACCATATCAAGCGGAGTGATAGGGTTCTGTCCATAAACAACTTCAAAAGGAGTCTTTTGTGTTGCCGAGTGAATGGTGCGGTTGTAGGCGAATTCAACAAAGGCTAAGCACTCCTCCCACCTGCGCAGGTTAGTACTCAACAAAGCACGAAGTAGTGCCCCTAAAGTTCTATTAACAACCTCAGTTTGACCATCAGTTTGGGGATGACTAGAAGTAGAGAACAACAACTTAGTTCCTCACCTAGACCACAAAGTTTTCCAAAAATAGCTAAGGAACTTGGCATCCCTATCCGACACAATAGTCTTAGGAATTCCATGAAGTCTCACAATTTCATTAAAGAACAAGTCAGCCACATGTGATGCATTGTCGGTTTTATTACATGCAATGAAATGAGCCATTTTTGAAAACCGATCAACCACCACAAAAATTGAGTCTTTTCCCCTCTTAGACCTAGGCAGGCCTAATAACACGAAGTCCAAGGAAATGTCTTCCCAAGGAGCATTAGGAATAGGCAATGGGGTGCACAAGAAGAACAAAAATTTTCCACGTCTTTAGTCTTTCGTGGCCAAAAGAAGTGCTCCTTGAGAAAACAAACTTGACTTCCCTGAATTGCATAGTCAACCTCCTTAGCTTTAGCTAAGAGCATGTGAGCACTTGCACCTGAGTTGGTCCCAATGGCAAGCTTCTTGTTGTCACTCTTTTCTTGGCTTCTTTGTTGTCGTCTTTGTTCACTAGCCACATAATCTACCATGATCTCATGTGGTGCCATAGGTAGCAGCGTGATCTTCTTGCCAGCCTTGTGGAATGAGTACTCATTTGTGACCCCTTGATGAATCACCCCACGGTCATATTGCCATGGTCTTCCAAGTAGTTGGTGACAGGCGGTCATAAGAAGCACATCACACAACACTTCATCTTTGTAGGCTCCAATTGCAAACTGAATGGTTGCTTGATCTTGGACGTTGAATGGTGTAGAGGAATTGAGCCAGTTGAGGGTATAGGGCTGAGCATGAGGTGTGGTCTTAATGTTGAACCGACGCACCACTTCTTGATCTATAATGTTGCAGCAAGACCCTCCATCAATTATCACATTGCACACCTTGCCTTGGATGTGACACCTTGTGTGGAAGATAGTCTCTCTTTGAGAAGGCAATGGTGGTGCATCATTAGCAACTAGGGTCCATTTGACAACAAAGCATTCACCCTCAGCGACAGCCACTTGAACTTCATCTTCTTCATCATACCTTGGTTGCAGCTCTTCTTCCTCTTCCTTTTCTTCCTCAGAGACATAATCTCCAAACTCATTTAGAAGCACTAGTACAGAAATGCTTTGGCATAGCATTTTTTTTATAAAGAGGATAACGGTTTTACGAGCGCTGTCTATAGAACTGTGGTATTATATATTTATAGCACTTTTTGTGAAAGCGCTATAAAAAATCACACGCATAGCATTTTTTTTTGAAAAAACGCTATGTTTATTCTATATTTTATCTTATTTAAATACAACGTTTACATAGCGCTTTTTATAAAAAAAATGTTATGCGTGTGAAAACTACTCATAGCGTTGTTTTCTGAAAAAGCGCTATGTTTGTGATATCTAATTCATAGCGCTTTTTCTAAAAAAGCGCTATGCATGTGATAACTTCTTATAGCGCTTTTTCCGAAAAAGCGCTATGAATGTGTTTTTATATAATTTAAATTTTGATACCTTTTTTTATTGCGGTTTGGGAAAAAAACCGCTATGTTTTTTTTATATATATAAATATTACCCTATTCGAACAGCTCCTGTTTTTCCAGCTATATTTCTACATCCAGTATTTCATCAAATGAGCCATATTCAGTATGCAATACATAAATTAACCTCATTTCCATAACCATAAGTTGCAAATTCATGCACAAAAGAGTAATATATTAATGCCTACCAAGTTAAAACTTTCAAAAACCAGTAGTGACTTCACGGAACAATCTTATCACCAAATAGAAAAATGCCTACCAAGTTAAAACTTTCTCTTGCTAACTACTAACTAGCACTAGCAGTCCCATAATTTTTTATTCTTGGCATGTTAACTAAGATTCTTCTAACACATCTTTTACAAATTCAAAAATGGATAACCTCTCCTCTTCCCAGGTTTTCAAGCAGGGAGCGGATGGCGAAATCTGATCCTTGAATTTAATCTTTCATGGTTGAATTGACATAGCAACTGCTAACAGCACAATGAGAACTAGGATTATGTACCATGATTCATGGTTGATAAATATGTATTTTTTTGTTTCATTAGAAACATACCAAGCATTGATTTGATGCGTAGGATAACATCATCTTCATTAGAAATTGGCTCACGTATAGATATTAGACTGGTCCAGTCTGATCTGTCCAATGTAGCATCCGAATCTTCAACTTTACTTGTTCTTAAATGGCTGGTGATGTCAATGGATAAGATACCTCATTTTCTTCCACCATATCGTACACAACAGTGAACATATTGTTATAAAAATCATTCAAAAAACATGATCATGTAAAATTGAACTGCTATAAGAAATATAAAATTCAGCATCCAAGTCAAATTCATCTTAGGCATGTTAATAATGGTCAATTACCAAATCTAAGCACATTGTTTGCTTTTCCATGGTTCCTATTGGAGTCTCTTTAGCTAGCTCATTTGTAATGGTAGAAAGACTGCAAGGATCAGAGGAGGTATTCACAGATATTCTCTTATCCAATTCAGCATTTGTCGGTCTTATGAACTCCATATAACCTGCATTTTGAGTCACAAAGGTTATTACATAATTAAATTGGATACCTTCGACATGGATCTTGTCAGCAGTTGAACGCGAAGATTTTTCTTGGCCTTCATTAGGACGACACTCATCCTAGTGATCTCAGCAGGAATTAGACTGGTGTGATACAGTAGGAAATTGAAGCCCAATAGAATCACAAGAAGTAGTAGATTACATGGTACTTACAAGCACTTTAAAGATTCCATCCTAGTGATCTCAGCAGGTACTTCTCCATTGAGAATTAGTAAATTACATGGTACTTACACTAAGGTTATTACTTATGGTACTTGGCCAGCTAGAATTGTAGTGTACATATACTGATACATCAGTAAAATCACAATCATAATAGGCTCACAAGGCAGGGGGAAATGTAGTCAAGGGAACCTAACTATCATTTAAGATTTAGATACCGACATAACAGATAAAGATTCACCCTAAACCCTTTCAAAAACCAGCAGTGACTTTCATAATTAAGAATTCAATCTAATCTAGCATACCAATAATCTATCCTATAACAAAAACCATGTATGTTCTCTATCTATAAAGGAGTAATATATTAATATTATACTCAAATCAATATTGTTAAGTTATTACCGCAGCTAACTCTTCCTCGTGCTTGGGGATAAAAGTAGTGTCACCTATTTCGTTTTTGAAGTCCTGCCATAAGCAGCAATGTCATTTTTCCTTGTGATTTCCAGTAACAAGCACAAATTTAAGATGAAATCCTAGAGAATACGAGTACAAATTTTCCTCATAAACTTCAAAGAATATTACCTCAATGTCAAGGATAAGTTTATGGTAATCAATAGTTGTTGGAACTCCTGCCAAAAGAATACTGGTCAAACCGGTGACAAGAAAAACTCTAGTCATCTGAACATCTAGTAAGATATGTGCAGGACACATACAGAGGGTGGAAAAGCAAAATTTTCCTTTTCCTTTTCTTTATTCTTTCTCCTTTTCCATTCTTTGACAGAAATGGAAACTTCATTGGGAGAAAATGCATAAGATGAAGATGGTAAGGTATCCTCCAAATTACAAAGATAACACCCATAATATATAAACATAAATATAAGGAGGCTAGGTAGAAAACACCCATAACAGATCCAAGTCAACCTCGTTGAGAGACATTCGAATATAAGATGGAAACCATGAAATCATATCTATCAGTCGACGGGCTTTAACAAATTAAGGTCTACGTGCATTAACTGTTATACATGGGGTGATAGAAATATATGCATTTATTCTATATGTTATGGGGTGATGTTTCAGAGTTTTGTAGAGATTGCAAGGCCAGTTGAAGGGCTGAAGAAATGCTACTTCAATTCATATAACAAAAAGTATGCAGTGAATGACAACCTAAGAGGTATAGCCAAACCAACAGTATCTAGGAATGTATTCAAAATTTTGCCATCAATCACCCACAATCAAGAAACAAAGTAGCACAAAATCAAGATTAATAGAACGATTTTAATTAATAAATACCTCCAGAAGATAAGAAATTTGAAATACATACCTTGAGAGATTCAACTCAGCGGTACAAAAACCTCTGTTTTTTAATCTGTATTCCACCATTAACAATCCAAACTAAAAATCTCTCACCCTCTCTCGCTCTAAACAAACAGTCGAAATAGCTTTGTTTACTTCTTCGCTCTGAACAAACAGTAGAGATCCAACTCAACAGTACATAGGGTTATATTTCAATTCACAAGGCCATCACATTCATATGATTCATATGACAAAATGCTTTCTGGAAAATCTAAAGCGAGACGGATTGAAGTGCTTATCGGAAACGAGAATCGCCGGATTGAAGTCAGCCGAGGAGAACCGAGACGGGCCGGAGAGACCACCGTACGGAGACCCCGCGATGAGCCGCGATGAGCCAGAGCTGGAGAGGGGGCGAGCGAGTTCGCGCGAGAGGTAGGGAACGCTGCTGGTTTTGGTTGCTACCTCGATTTTTTTTCCAAGTGTAAGCAGATGCATCTGATAGCTAGGGTCGGCTGCTGGTATAGGATTTTCTTTCTAAGTACACATTTATAGCGGTTTTTTGAAACAACCGCTCTTATATAGATGATAGGATTTTTTTCCTTTTTTTTAATCACATATTTATAGCGCTTTTTTTATAAAAAACGTTCTTAAAATATATTATAGCGCTTTTTAATAAAAAGCGCTATCTTTGTATTTTTATATTTATAGCATTTTTTTATAAAAACCGCTAAGAGAATAAAATCAAAATAAAATAAAAAAACATTTAATACTTTCATAGCGGTTTTTTAAACAACCGCTATGCGAGTTCTCTTCTTATAGCGTTTTTTAAAACCGCTATATTTTTTTCGCTATCTATACGAATATATGTACTAGTGAAGCACTTGCTTCTGGGTTGGGCAATCTTTGGCATAATGTCCTAATCCAAGACACTTATAGCACTTAACATCTCTAGTGTAGGCAGAATCTCCCTTCTTTATATTTGGCTCTTGGCGAGGTGCATCACGCCTATAAGGCGCCTTGGAAGGCTCTTGCTTGAATTCTGGCCGCCTAGAGGGATAGGTGTTAAGGTGTGAAGTTGTTGAAGAACTCCACGGCTTAGAGCTGGACGCATCCTTCTTCTTTTGTAAACTTTGGTACACCCTTGTGGCATAGTGCAACACTTCCTCCATGGGTGGGTCTACAAGGGAGCTCAACTCAGAATTTAAACCCCAATAAATTTAGATACAATATAGCTCTCGGTAAAGTGTATTTTGGATCTAAACACAAGTCTTTTGAGCTCCATGTAAAATTCATCCGGAGTTCCACCACCCTGCCTTACACTTTCAAGCTGGATTTGTACCTTGTTGGTGTAGTCTTGTGGTACAAACCTATAACTCATGGCATCTCTAAGTTCTTCCCTGGTGATGGATGGATAGTTGTGGTAGCGACGCTCCTCCTTGTCCTCTTCCCACCAAGCTAGAGCAAATCCCTTAAAATGCATGGTGGCTAAGGCAACCCTTTGAGCGTCGGTGTATTGATGGAAATCAAACATGGCTTCAACGGTTGAAAGCCAATCTTGGTAGGCCTCCACATCAGAGGTGCCTTCAAATATTGGAATTGTCAACTTGACACCATAATTTTGTAGGCGCCCATCATTCACTTGGTTCCCGTAGCCTTGTTGCCTCGGCGGTGGAACTCTTGCAAAAACAGCTCCTCCCATTGGCCTTGCCCTTTCTCTATAGCCTTGGCTGCATTGGAGGGGGTCCCTGTGGGAAAGGCCTTCTCAACATGGCATCAAAGGCAGACAGACGAGTATGGGGCGCTGCGCTTCAGAGAAGAAGGAATTCTCCAAATCTTCTTCATGGTGATAACGACGGTGCTCACGTGAATGCCTTGAAGCGCTAGCTCTAGGAGATCCTCCATGTACATCCTCCTCAGAATGGAAGTCCTCATTGTGATCCACATCACTTCCTCGCCTTGAACCACTCATTCTTTGGTCAATCCGGGCATCCACCGCTTGTAGGAGATCAAGCCGCATCTTGTCAAGGGTAGCTTGCAGATCCTCAAGTGTAATCGGTCTACCAAGGTGGCCTCCGTCCATAGCTTATGTATCCTTACTATTAGACATTGCAAGCACACACAAGAAACAAACACTTAGTTGAAACTAAATTGACAAGCTTAGGTCTAGACACTAACCTTAGCGTCCCTTTCTTGTTGGATTCTTCTCCTGGAGCGTCCTTAGACTTGAGTGGTTCACAACCATGAGTTCCAAACAAGACTCAACTGACCCACACACACAAGCACTGGCCTCCACAAAGGTAGTCACGTCACCACCAAATGAAATCAAAAAAAATTGGACGTAACTAACACCAAGTGAGGGTATGACTGGGAATTGTGTTTGGTCAAATAACTTTTGTTCACGCAAGTCTTAACACTTGAGGAAAAATTCAGAAACTTGAACCTAAACTTACAAAAATCTACTAAGTCCTTAATTACTTTTCAATCCGTTTTTGGCAACTTTACAAACTAAAGACAAGAAATTGTACTTAACTTTTTCCAGTTGCACTTCTTTTGTTTTTCAAGGCTTTCCCTTTTGTTTCAGCCGGGTCTTTCCAAGTGTCAACCTCTTTTTTTTTTTTTTTTGACTTGTACTTGAATCATTTGCATCTTACAATACTTGATTTACAATGAGAAACAATTCAGAATCTAAGCCAAACCAGCCTTTTCTTTTTCTTGAAATGGAACAATCCTAAGTTGCTTCAGAATTTTGAAATTAACCAAGGACGGTCCCCATAATTGCTCACTTACATTCAAGTTCACAAATAATTCTTACTAATGAAAGACAGTCAATGTGAACAAGAATTAATGCTAGCAATTCAAGAAATAACTCAGCAAACAACCGCAATAAATGAGAGGAAATTGTAACTCTCAAATTTGTAACTCCACTTAAATGACAAGAATTGTAACTGCTGAATTCAAACGACAATTAAAGACGCATGAATTAAGGGACGGTTTTAGGTTTGACTAATCTAAGACTCGTCTTCAACCTCTCACACACAACAATGGCAGAAATCAAACACAAAACAAGGAAAAATGCACTAACACTCGGCTGACAATTTGGTGCTAAATTAGTCACAATTTCTGAATGATTTCAATGGGATTTCGAAAACAAACCTTGTAACGGGCTCTGATACCAAATGATACGGTCCTTGTGAGGATCTCGTACTGGACAAGGTTAAATTCGCGACCCAAGTCGCCGGTTGAAGCCACGAATGTAAGAGTATGATCGGAAGATGAAGGGAAAGGGGATTCACGAGAGTTTGAACATAATTTGAGGGAGATTTTGAAGGGGTAAGCAACTGAATTTCTTGGATATGTTCACCAAGAAAATCAGAAGAGAGTTTGTAGATTAATCCTTGGATGAACATACCAAAAAAACAATCCACAAGTGTTCGGATGAACCCACCAAACAATGACGCAAAACCTAGAGGTTTCTCAATGTTTTCTCTCAGGAAAAACTCAAAGAATTTTATCAGATTAAACGTGAATGAAAAACAGAAGCAAAACACAACTTATAGTCTAGTCAAAAGCACTAAAAATAGCAATATATTGTCTTCAGTGTAAGTAGCGCAAAACGATTCGGATTGGGATGATTCTTGGATATGTGGACCTTGAAGACATCATGAGGAAACCCACCAAAATTGAGCCGAAACGCCCGAGGCCATTGAGATAACGCCCATGCCCAACTTCATGTGCCGTTGGACGCCGATACTGCCTTGTCTATGGATGTCTTGGATGGGCTCTTCTCCACTTTGATCGGCCACCCTGAGATCCTTGGCTCTCCTTGGGTCCATGAAGGTTGTAGAAGAAGTTGGAGACCCGTTGGAAGAGGTTTGCTCGATGAGTTGCAAGGCACACTAGCTTGTGTCAGCGCTTCACCTTGGTGAAGCAGGGTCACCGCCTCCTTACACAAATGTCTCGGCGCTCCCTGGGCATAAAGGCCTCTTTGAAGGTCTTGAAGCAATTTCTTGGCCTGGGATCGAGTGATGGTCCCCAATAATGGCTCGACACCGTTGTCGCCTTGAGTGTCGCGCGCTAGCGATCGGGTATATGCCCTAGTGACGGGTTTGCTGGGCGCGGGCCACACCTTGTCCGGCGCTCTTGGGACCTCTTGCTCTTCATCCTTAAGAGGAGGTTGTTGGCCAAAGGGTGCCTGGTTTAGAGGATCGGCGCTGAGTGACTTGTCATGCCCTAACGGAGCCGATGACACTTGATGTGAGGGTCGATTCACATCAGGCGTCATGGAGGCTGGCGTTGGAGAAGGACTGGGCGATGAAGGACTGTGTGGCTTGGGCGATTGCCTTGGCGATGAAGGACTGCGTGGCTTGGGTGATTGCCTTTGCATGACCCAGAGTCATGGGGCCATCTGACTTGAGGCTCATAGCCTCCTCCTCTTCTGTAGCGGTCATCGATGGCAGGCGCGCATCACTCTTCCCCCTTGGTTGGGAAATGTCCCTGTTACACCCTCATCAAACTCCGGTGCAATGTAGGGCAAGAGATTTGCCACATTGAGAGTGGGGTGCACACCGTAGTCATCGGGAAGCTCAACCAGGTAGGCATTGTCTCCAAAGGCCTTCAAAATCCTTAAAGGGCCGTCAACACGGGCATCAAGTTTGGTTTTGCGCTTGGAAGTAAAGCACTCACGTCGCTAGTGAATCCACACCAAGTCTCCTGGGGAAAACACCATTTTATGCCGGCCTTTGTTGTGTTGGCGGGCATACTGCTCAGCACGCCGCTGCAATTGGGCTCGGGTGCGGCGATGAAGCTTCTGAGCAAAGTCAGCTCTCTTGGAATCTGGTAAATGCTCATTGTCTCCAAGCGGGCGCGGCGCCAAGTCCAGCGGTGTCAGAGGGTTCCTTCCATACACCACTTCAAAGGGTGTAAGCTTCGTAGTTGAGTGCCTAGACCTGTTATAGGAAAACTCAACAAGGCAAAGTAAGTCTTCCCAACTACGATAAGCATGGTTCTAAGGACAGCTCCTATGGTCCGGTTAGTCACCTCGGTCAAGCCATCTGTCTGAGGGTGGTAGCTAGTGGAGAATAGCAAGTGAGTGCCTAGCTTACCCCATAAGGTCTTCCATAAATGGCTCACAAACATAGCATCCCTATCACTCACCATAGTCTTGGGAATGTCGTGTAGCTTCACCACATGTTCAAAAAAGAGGTTAGCTATGTCCGTAGCATTGTGTGTCGTCCTACAAGCAATGAAGTGGGCCATCTTAGAAAACCGATCTACTATCACAAAAATCGAGTCTTTTCGTAGCATTGTGTGTCGTCCCTTTTAGACATTGGCAATCCCGTAATGAAATCCATGGATAGGTCTTCCCAGGATGCCTCAGGAATGGGTAATGATGTGAAACCCCTTGGTTGCCACGCTCTTGGATGGAAGAACTCGCCTTGGCGCGCAAGAGATCTCTGTTTTCTGTCCCGTCTTTGGCAAAGCATAACTTTTGCTGCGTAAATCCAAATCGAGTGATTCCAACCCCAGATTAAATAACGAAACGTTAGCCATAACTCCCTCAAATTTAAGAGCTTTTTAACAAGGGAATCAAAAGTTATGGTGATTCCAAAAACATGTCGTAGGTGTTGCCACGAATAAGGATTTCGGGTGAATGATCTACGAATTGTGTGTTTGATGGATTCGAAAGTTTGATTGATTTGGACTGATTGATTGCTGGAAAAGAGAGTGTTTTGGACTGAATAATATTGAAATCAACTTAGCCAAGTTGCTCTCAAGAAACTACTAAATATAGTCTAAAACTATTCTAAAAACTTCAATAAACTAATTATCAAATCTAAAACAAGAAACTATTAAATATAGTCTCACAAACTACTAAAAATAGTAAATAAGTAACTCAAGCTATGGCTCGTGGCTCTCTTGGTGGTGCGTGAGCAAGGTCACCAACCTTGGCTCGGAAGGCACCTCCATGGTGGCTGCAAGGCGCTCAAGCAAGGCACACGACCCTTCCTTGATCTTCTTAGCCCTTGATCTGGTTATAGGACCATCAAAAGGGACTCGAATAAGCTCATCAACATCCTTCGTCGTCAGGGTACCTTGTGAGTCATCATTCCCCCCACCCCCCACTTGGCCTCGAATCGTCCCCGATTCGTCAAGCTCATCAAAGTTGTTGGGTACATAAGGGGATAAATCTGCCACATTGAATGTAGGATGGACACCATACTCTCTTGGAAGGTCAAGGCGATAAGCATTATCACCTATCCGTTGCACCACTCGAAATGGCCCATCTCCACGTGCAACCTTCTTTCTTTTCCGCTTGTGAAGGAACCTCTCCTTCCTCAAATACAGCCACACCATGTCACCTTCTTAATAGATGACCCTCTTACGCCCCTTGTCATCTTGGGTCTTGTATTGGTGTGCACACCTCTCCAGCTGTAAGCGTGTCTGTTCATGAACTGAGCCATCTCTGTAGCCTCAAAGCTCTCCTTCTTCTTAAAAGGCAGCGGTGTCAAGTCCATCAGAGTGAGTGGATTGCGTCCATATACCACCTCAAATGGTGTCATCTTGGTGGCGCTATGCTTGGACCTGTTATAAGCAAATTCCAGAAAAGGCAAACAATCTTCCCAACGCTTGAGGTTAGACTTAAGCATAGTATGCAACAGTACTCCTAAAGTCCTATTAGTTACATCAGTTTGCCCATCAATTTGGGGATGACAAGATGTAGAAAAGAGTAGCTTTGTCCCCAACTTTGACCATAAGGTTTTCCAAAAATAACTCAAGAATGTAGCATCACGATCAGAAATAATGGTGCAAGGAATGCCATGTAATCTAACTACTTCCCCAAATAACAAGTTAGATACGTGCAATGCATCATCCGTCTTATTGCAAGTAACAAAATGAGCCATCTTTGAAAATCGGTCAACTACAACAAAAATAGAATCTCTACCCTTTCTAGTCCTAGGTAAACCCACTATAAAGTGCATGCTAATGTCCTCCCAAGGGGTTGTAGGAATAGGTAGGGGCGTGTACAAACCATGTGCATTAAGTCTAGACTTAGCTTTAGCACAAGTAACACAACTATTGCAAAATTTCAACACATAATTAGTCATATTAGGCCGATAGAAGTGTTCTTTAAGAGAATGCAAAGTCTTCTCAACTCCCAGTCCTCTACTCTCGTGAGCTTCACTAGTTAACAACCTACGAATAGATGAAAAAGGAATGCACAATTTTCCAGCCTTATACAAAAAATCATCTCTATAAAGTAAGTGTTGTATTCTCCCTTAGCTAAGCATGGATTAAAGATATCTCTAAAGAAATCACCCAGCACAAGGACATGGTTCATTAATCTCATGAAAGTACTAGATGCATTAGTAAGTCCAAAAGGCATAACTAACCATTCATAAAGGCCATACTTAGTCTTAAAGGTTGTTTTCCACTCATCTCCCTCTTTCATCCTAATTTGATGGTAACCACTTTTAAGATCTATCTTAGAAAACAAAGTAGCACCATGCAATTCATCAAGCATATTATCAAGATGAGGGATATGGTGACGATACTTCACTGTAATCTGGTTGATGGTGCAAAAGTCCACACACATGCGCCACGAACCATCCTTCTTTGGCACCAATATCACCGGCACATCACAGGGGCTAAGACTCTCTCGTACATAGCATAAGTCCATAAGCTCTTGGAATTGTCTTTGCAGCTCCTTGGTCTCCTCTGGAGAGGCTCGATATGCAGCCCGGTTAGGTAGGGAGGCACTGGGAACAAAATCAATTTGATGCTCAATGCCTTGAATAAGTGGAAGACCCTTAGGTAACTCGTCCAGCATAACATCGGCAAAGTCCTGCAAATAAAACTCTTTATACTAGATGGAAAGTGAGATGTATCATATATAGCAATAAGACACTCCTTATATAAGAGGATAAGACAAAAATTACCCCCTTTCAAGGCTTGAGACACATCTCTCGGTCTAGCAATCAACGTCCTCTTCTCGCAGTCCCTTTTGAGCTCGGTTGTGTGGGGCTGGTATGGGACGTTTTTGGAGCGTTTGTGGGACGTCTTGGGGCTGTAAAAACCAGATTTGAAGGCCCCTTGAGGCCCCTCACGAACGGACCCACCATAGGCTTTGGCATCGGCGGTTTTGGCCTCGGTTGGTGCGTCGCCCGTAGCTTGCGCCTCTTTGGCAACCTTGGCTTCACGGACTGCCTTCGCTTTCTCCCTAGCAACTTGATCCTTCATAACCTCTTGCGGGGATAAGGGAACAAGTGTGACCTTTTGCCCATTGTTTACAAAGTTGTATCGGTTCAAGAAGCCATCATGGATCACCTTCCTATCAAATTGCCACAGCCTTCCTAGAAGTAGATGTGTGCATGGGAATCACATCACAAAGTACCGTGTCCTTATAGTGTCCTATGTTGAAATGGACCAAACATTGGCTTGTGATCCTGTTATCGCTTTGGCCATCCGAGATACATTGAAAAGAGTACGGTTGGATGAGGTGTAGTCTTCAATTGGAGGTGTTCAACCACTCTTTGGTTGATGATATTGCAGCAACTTCCTCCATCTATAATCACGCTCATTGTGACATCCTTCACCCCACAACGAGTGTGAAACAAGTTCTCCCTTTGGTCCTTAAGAGGTACCTCTTGCACATGCAGAACACGCCTAGTCACAAGGGCAAGTGGGTTGTTATTGTGCCCTCTTGCAATGCTTTCACCCCCCTCATGGACATCATCTATCTCAACAAGGGGTGGCATCTCTTCATCATTCTCCTTGTCAGTTTGGTAGCTCCCATGAAGTGTGACAAGGAACGCCTTTTGGTTAGGGCAATTCTTGGCAATGTGGTCTCATCCTTAACACTTGAAACACTTGGTCTCACTTGTTCTCTCCCGTGGCTGCAGAACCTCTCTTTCCTTGCCCTTGGACGTTCTATGAAAGTTTTTAGGTGAGTCATGAACTCCCTTAGGCTGCACGAAAGGGTTAGTGGAAGAATTGAAAGAATTTGGCGAAGAAGAGTTAGGATTGTACCTTCGCTGGCCATAAGCGGGCCAAGACTTGTCCTTGTTCCTTTGTTGTTGCTTGTATGCAAGCCCAGTTGTATAAACCATCTCATTGACATCCTTAATGCGTTGAAGCTCAAGGACATCACGTATTGGCCAGTTGAAGCTAGCTAGAAAACGCTGCCTCATGGAACGTGGACCCACATGGAAGCCCGCCTTGTACATCGAATCCTCCAACTCATTGTAGAACTCAATGGGAGGGATGACCGACAAAAGAAGTGGGACCGCAATGATTCTCAATTGGACGCCCTCAATGATCATTTGGCGGCCTTGGAGACTCTCCCACAACAAATGGAGCACTTGACGCAGCTTGTCACCAAACACTTCCTCCATGATCAAGTGTCCACTTCTAAGGAGGCCAAAGGTTCTTCTTCTCCAAGGCCGATGGTTGTTTAGGCGTATGGATTGATTCACAAAGGTGACTATCTCCGACTAAATAGTGGAGCTCTCGTTGGAACCATCATGTTCCTAGCCCTTAGACATCGTAACTAACACATGGCAAACAACAAGTAGATGCCTCATGTATCACATGGCCTTGTTAGCTAATTCAATACCCTAAAGATTTCATCTTAGGGTGTAAGAGGGTTTTCAGGGAAAATAATGGTAATAGGGCAAATAAGTTAGTAAGGAATTTGATGCAAAGAAATCAAGTTCAAGAAACAAGAAAAGCATGCAAGAATTCCCTACTAAAGGGCAACGCTGCAAATAAGGATTGAATTACCCTATTCAATATGAATCAAGCAAAACCACCTATATATGCAAGGCTAACCAAGAGGAAAACGTGACTTAATCAGCAAGCAAAACCGCATAGGGCATCAATGTGCAACAAGGAATCAAATCTTGAGTCAAGAAACCAAGATGCACGGCTAGAACAAGAAAGGTTTGTATGTGCAAGTTCAAGTATTTGCCTTCCTTGCAAATCACACAATCAAGGGACAATATATTTGCAAGAAAACTCACTCAATCACCCTAGTTAAATCTTGTCTAAGCCTCTTTAGGACGTTTCTTGGCCTGGTGGGCGTGATCTTGATCAATCTTGAAGAAGTATCATTGCGCAAGAAAGCAATCAAGCAAGAAATTTGATAGGATATTCCTTATCTTCATCCACAATGCAAGGATTACGCTCCAAATGAGGTCCAAGGGAAGGAATGGACACGTCCTGGCTTCAAAGGAGGGATCCGAGCTTCGCCAAGAGAGGAAAGGTATGATGGAGGCTGGATCTATGAGTGAGGAGTTGAGGAGGGTGGAGATGAGTGTTTGGATGAGTGGATGGTGAAGGGGAGTTGCTGGATAGGTGGACTTCAAAGGAGGATGTGACGCACCCCCAAGGAAGAACAAGCTCGAACCTCTACGGTGGGATATGACTCACCCAAAGGAGAAGAACAAGAGTAGATCGATGTAAGTCACGAACTAGGAACTTTTCTTGGATAGATATAAGCATAAAGCTGCTGGTTTTGATTGCAAATTGACGTGCTTACAATGAAGGCAAAGGAGGCTATTTTTAGCCTTGGAAAAACAAGTTACAAGGGACCCTTGACATGCCAAGGATCACCAAGCATCACAACGGATTTATATTTAATATCAAGCTGGCAATTGTCATTTAAAATGCTTAAGTAAATGATAAAAAGAAAATAAAATCAAGTCCACATTGAATGCCCAACTTCCCGCCCAAGTTGGCTTCAAGGGCTCGACGCCAATGCACTCGGATGAGCCACAAGCAACATGACCAAGCCAACTTGACTTTCCCTCGGCACTCATTGGCTCATTAGACCCTCCATGAGCCTAGATTGGAGTTCCTTGGCTTTGGCGCGAGTGATGGTACCAAGAGACGGGTCATTACCGGCAGTTAGAGTAGAAATCCTAGCGGTCGCGCGAGCAAGGCGGGGCGAGCGGCGATGATCGAGCTCTTGGCCACTTTTCTCGGCACTCTCTGGTTGCCTGGCCTTCTTTGGACAAGAGGAGTCTTATGGCGGGTTGGTGTGCGGGACAAACTGGCCGGGGCCCGAAGAAGTTGGCAGAGGCAAGCTAGGGGCCGCGGAGGGTGTCGGCAAGGGCGGCAAAGGCGTGTCAAGAAGTAGCACGTCCTGGTCATCAAGGTCTTGATGGGGCATAGTCACATCATCCTCCCCCCCTTGGAAGAGATTCGACCTCGAATCTGGACCTAGTTCACCCTCCTCGTCATCCACCAAGTACGGAGCTATGTCGGCCATATTGAACACATCATGGACGCCATATGTAGCGGGCAACTCCAACATGTAAGCATTGTTGTTGATGCACTCTAACACCTGAAAACGTCCATCGCCACGGGGCTTAAGTTTTGAACCACGAAGCTGGGGAAATCGCTCCATCCTTAAGTGCACCAACACAAGGTGGTCGGGCTCAAAGATGAACTCTTTCCTTCCTTTGTTAGCTTGGCGATCATATTGGGCAGTCCTCCGTTCCAGCTGCAGCTGTGTCTCCTCATGAATCTTCTTGATCTTAGCAGCTTGGTCAGCTCCCTCTTCACTTTCACGCTCCTTCAAAGCATAGGGAACGAGATCCAAAGGTGTAGCAGGGTTGTGGTCGTAAACAACTTCAAATGGTGTCTTCCTTGTGGCTGAATGGAGACCTATTGTAGGTAACCTCAATGAAGGACAAACAATCCTCCCACCTGTGTAAGTTAGTCTTAAGCAAAGAACAAAGTAATGAACCAAGAGTCCGATTTACTACCTCAGTTTGCCCATCGGTTTGAGGGTGGCAAGTGGTGGAGAAAAGTAAGTTAGTGCCAAGCTTAGCCCATAGAGTTTTCCAAAAGTAACTCAAAAATTTGACATCACGATCAGACACAATAGAATGAGGGACACCATGCAGATGCACAACATGATCTAAGAAAAGAGTTGCCACATTTGATGCATCATCAGTTTTATGGCATGCGATGAAAAGTGCCATTTTACTAAACCGATCAACAACAACAAATATTGAATCACGCCCCCTTTTTGTCCTAGGTAGACCAAGCACAAAATCCATCGATATATCTTCCCAAGGTCTAGTAGGAATAGGCAAGGGTGTACAAACCATGCGGATGGAGTTTAGACTTAGCAATGCATGCAGGTCATACAAGATGCAAAAAATTTCTCTACATCCCTAGACATGCGAGGCCAATAGAAATGTTTCTTCAAAGCATGCAAAGTTTGATAAACCCCAAAATGCCCCATTAGTCCCTCACCATGGGCTTCCTGAAGCAAAAGCTTTCATGAAGAACCACTAGGAATGCAAAGCCTATTGCCCATAAAGAGGTACCCATCATGCAAGTAGAATTGGTCCTTACGCCCTAAAGATTGAAATATGGTGTAGATTTCTCTAAATTCAGCATCACATGCACAAAAATCTTTTATGCAAGCGAAACCAAGCATTCTAGCATCTAGAGTTGAGAGTAAAGTGTACCTCATTGACAAAGCATCAGCCACCATATTTTCCTTACCCTTCTTGTGCTTTATCACATAGGGAAATGCCTCAATTGACTCAACCCACTTAGCATGCCGTTTGTTGAGCTTATTCTGCCCCTTAAGGAACTTGAGGGCTTCATGATCCGAGTGTATCACAAACTCTCTTAGAAGGAGGTAATGCTGCCAAGTCTTGAGCACTCTCACAAAAATGGCTGCAAAGGCCTCCTCCTGACGTGTTGCCCACAAAAATGGTGTGTTCTTTATTGTAAGCTCGGTGAGAGGCAAAGTGATCAGCGCTACTTTGTAGGGTTTAACTAGGAGTTGTTACCGGAGTTTTAGGTACCATTTGGATGGGTTTAGAGCATAATTGTGGAAAATGGAGTTGAGGAGTAGAAGTGTTGATTTGGTGGTTTGGAAGAGCTTAAATGAAGGCTTAAGAAGAAGGAAGAGAAAGCCACAAGAGAAGACGAAGAAGGAGCTGGAAGAAGCTACAGGAGCTTTTCCGCGGTCGCGGAAATCACCGCCGCGGTCGCGGAATAACACGAAGCGAGGAGAGCTACAACGAGAAATCCGCGGTCGCGGAAGCCAAAGCCGCGATCGCGGCAACATGAAGCAGCGAAGCCTTTACAGAGAATTTTCCGCGGTCGCGGAAATCCATCCGCGGTCGCGGAAAACTATTCATCAGACGCGCGTGAGAGTTTCTTCTGAAGATCTGCTTTTTATTTTATTTCTTTTATTTATTTTATTCCGTTTTATTTCCTTTTGGAAATATATTATTTCCTATCTTTAGTTTTAGGTTTTGCTAGGGTTTTATAAGCTAGTTTCCTAGCAGCCTCTTTTCATTATCTAGTGATGATTCAGACATTATTCAGTTTACGCATTGTTTTTCCCTTAGAGTTTTTGTGTTTCAAGACTATGAAGAACTAAGCAACCTTAGCTTAGTCTGACGATTGAAGCCTTTATTTGATTTGATTGTGAGATTATAACTCTATTTCATTTCCTTTGATTATATTTCTTCTCTTTGTGCTTATTCCTATTGATTCTTGCTGATTTGACTAGCCTAATCATCTAGTTGATATTAGTAATTGTCTATTGCTAGGGTTTGGATATTTCGGGTTGAAATTCCTTATCTTGTATAGCAAACATGATATTCTAGGACTGGTTGGACTAGTTTATTGTGAAGAGAATTGATTATGTGTTAAATGCTGTGAGTTGTGGTGTTACATGTATCCTGGTTAATTCCTATGCTTTCTGCAACTATTGTTCTAAATCTTGATAGTTTCTTGTGTGTTCGATAGTTAGGGTTATCAGGACTGGTTGGACTGATAAATATTTCAGAATAGGGACAGGAATATTCATAGGAAGGAATAGAGATAATCTAGTATCAATCAATCAAATGAATGGTGGATATTTGTTTGGCTAAGTTACTTCTCATCAATTGATTACATCTTTTGCTTTTATTTACTTTGTTGCATTGAAACAAACCAAAACCCCCCTTGTTACCTTTGGCATACAACCTGTTGCACTAAGAAAGATTGCTACCTCCTTGTGGGATTCGACCCTTGCTTGCCTACTATACTTAGTTAGGTTTTTGAGGATTTACTTTGATTAGGCATAACGACATTAGCCCGACATTTTAATTTGGCGTCGTTGCCGGGGAGGCAAGTTTTAATTTTTCTTTGTGTGCCAATTTTTGTGTGGACCTATCTTATGATCCACACCCGTGCTATTGACTCTCCATTATTAGATTTTGATACATAGATCGAAAGAACACTCTCCAAACACCGTGTAGCAGCCCGTACGCAACTAGAGATGGCTAAGGAAGCACCGACGTTGAGGTAGTTGACTGCCCCGGATTTGTAGCAGCAACCACTTGCAAATCCACTTATTACCCGACTTCCATGGGATGAGTGGAGAAGACCCCAACAAGCACCTGTCTTAGTTTCATGCAGTCTGCACCATCATGAAGCCATGAGGTGTTACTGAGGACCAGATCAAGCTGAGGGCCTTTCCTTTCTCTCTAAAGGATGCGGCCAATGATTGGTTCTACTATTTGGCTCCAGGAAGCATAGATACATGGGCTAAAATGAAGAAAGCCTTCTTGGAGAAGTACTTTCCTGTGACCAAGCTCAATAGCCTGAAGAGGAACATCAGCAACATCGAACAACAGGCTATTGAGACGTTGTACGAGTACTACGAGAGGTTTAAGAGGCTGATTTCTAGTTGTCCCTATCATGGGTATTCTGACCAAGACCTCGTACTTTATTTGTACGGTGGCCTTCTTGACGACGAGCGTCGGATGGTGAACGCAGCCTTTGGAGGAAATATTTTGAATAAGACGCCAGCTGTAGCATTTGAGATAATCTTTGAGCTATCTGGGGGCTCAAGACAGTTCAGCAAGAGGGCGAGTGCCCAACAGTCAAGGCTGCAGACTCTCAGCCATCATCCTCACTACTTTCTGAGATGAAAGAGATGATGAGGAGATACATGATGAATGGTGGCCAGTAGCAAGTCAAGTCTTGTGGGATATGCTATGACACGATGCATGTCCCACGCTGCAGGAACCCACTACTGAGGTGAATGCTATAGGAGGTTTTGGTCCTCCTAGACCAAGATATGACCCGTACTCCAACACGTACAATCCAGGGTGGAGGGATCACCCCAATTTGAGATATGGGAACCAGCAGAACCCTCATCAGGGCCAGGATAATCAAGAGTTCCACCAGAGGCCACCACAGTTCCTACCGCGCCCACACCAATTTCAGCAGCCTAGAGGTCAACAACAACAATTTAGAGCTCAATATGACCCTAGACCTCAAGGCCAAAGCTCTAGTTCATCTCTGTCCGGTGATGACATGATCAGGACCCTCACCCAGAGCATATCGACGTTGGCTAGCACTATGGCCCAACAAATCAAGAGATGGGCCAACAAATTCAAAATGTGGTCCAGCAACAAAAGACTCTCGCTCAGAGTGTTACAACGTTGGCCAACACTATGGTCCAACAAAATCAAGAGATGCGGTCAAGTATTCAAAACTTGAATAAGCAAGTGGGGCAAATCTCCATCACAGTGAGCAGATTGGAAGCCCGGGACTCGGGAAAACTACCATCTCAAACGGTAGTAAACCCGAAGGAGAACGTATGTGCCATGATGCTGAGGAGCGGAACACAAGTGGATGAAGTTCGTGGCCAACAGAAAGAAATCTACGACCGCGGGGAAGATGGCCGCAACCGTGGAATTGTCGCTGAAGACAATAGCAAAATCGACGAATTTTCGTGACCGCGGACAGATTTCCGCGATCGCGGAAAAGTCTCTGGGGAAGATAATATGTTCGACGAAAATCCGCGACCGCGGACAAAAATCCGCGATCGCAGAAAACTCCCTGGAAACTTAGTTTGCCCAGATGAAGATCCGCGACTGCGGACCCCAAACCGCGATTGCGGTTTTGCCTCTGACGTCCATGATGATTATATTCGTCCAAATCTTCCTCCGCTCAGTTCGTTGAAGCCACTCACACCCTTTCCTGAGGCTCTGAAGGACACCAGAAGGCTGGAGAATGATAAGGAACTCTTTGAGACCTTCAGTAACTGCGAGGTAAATATTTCTTTGGTCAAGCTCGTTAAAAGAATTCCTCGCTATGCAAAATTCTTGAAGGAGTTGTGCAAGATAAAGAAAAAGAAAGCGGTGAAAGAGAAGAAGAAGGTCCAGGTCAGTGAGAATGTTTCCGCTATGCTGCAAAAGCGGTTACCAAAGAAGTGCAGTGATCCAGGCATGTTCACTATTCCCTGCAAGATAGGTGGCACCATGTTTGAAAAAGCCATGCTGGATTTCGGTGCCTCTATCAATGTGTTGCCTCTCTCACTTTATGAATCTTTAGAGGTCGGACCATTACAGAAGACGGGGATTGTGATCCAATTGGCGGACAATTCCTATGTGTATCCCAAGGGAGTAGTGCAAGATGTGTTGGTAGAGGTTGATAAATTGTTCTTCCCTGTAGATTTCTTTGTGATGGATACGGGGCAAGACAAAAACGCAGCCCCTGTGATGCTAGGAAGGTCGTTCATGAACACGGCGAAAACAAAGATTGATGTGAGTAGTGGTTCGCTCACAATGGAGTTTGACGGGGTGAGGGTCGGTTTCAACATAGACGATGCAAAGAGACACCCTCCTGATGGTAACCCCAAGTGTTCGGTTGATGTGAGCAACCCAAGTTGAGTTGGAGAGCACCAAGTCGAGCCGCGACAATAACCAAGGCGCTGCTCGGGAGGCAACCCGAGGTATGAAATTCTTCTCTTGTCTTTTCCTTTCTAGCTTTTATTATTGTTGTTTCGTTTTTATTTCGTTTTTTGTTTTGTTTTAGACTAACTTGTAGGTAGGAGACCCGAGCTAATTCGAAGATGGTGTTTAACTCACACCAGAAACTTTTTCACGGGCGCGAAAAATTTTCCGTGACCGCGGAAATACCACTGTAAGTCCTCTAACTCTATAAAAAAAAATTGAAAAAAAAACAAAAAAAAAGTTTTGCCGAAGGCCAGCTGTCCGAGTTTTACATTGAGAGACGGTGCGCATCATGCTGCCAAGGAAGAGACATTCACCCCACATTTTTAGTTGGCACCGATGATGGCCCGACATTCGACAGCTGACGAAGAGGAACACCAGAGCCCACCACACGATGACATTCGGGCCCCAATGTGTTCGTTAAAGGCCCGTGCAACCCCAGTTCTTTGATGTACCACTACACCTTATAGTGGATCTATTTGGTTGTACGTGGAGTTGATTGAGGAGGACCGCGTAACACCAGCGACATGTGCTTTCATTGATTTACCGCCAGCACCACCGTCCACATCCAGGCCACCTCGGCGACGGTTGTGAGTACTTTTCTGTTGTTCCATGTGCTTCATCTTTTTGTCTTTCATTACATTGAGGACAATGCAATGTTTAAGCATGGGAGAGTGATCTATACTTGCTAGTCGTCTGAAGAAAAAATAATGAAAAAGAAAAAAAGTCAAAAATTGAAAAAAGACAAAAGCCGCGATTGCGGTCGTGGAACAACACGGAGCGAGGAGAGCTACAGTGAGAAATCCGCGGTCGCAGAAGCCAAAGCCGCGATCGCGGCAACATGAAGCAGTGAAGCCTTTACAGAGAATTTTCCGCGGTCGCGGAAATTCATCCGCGGTCGCGGAAAACTATTCATCAGACGCGCGCGAGAGTTTCTTCCAAAGATCTGCTTTTTATTTTATTTCTTTTTCTTTTATTTCTTTTATTCCGTTTTATTTCCTTTTGGAAAGATATTATTTCCTATCTTTAGTTTTAGGTTTTGCTAGGGTTTTATAAGCTAGTTTCCTAGCAGCCTCTTTTCATTATCTAGTGATGATTCAGACATTATTCAGTTTACGCATTGTTTTTCCCTTAGAGTTTTTGTGTTTCAAGACTATGAAGAACTAAGCAACTTTAGCTTAGTCCGACGATTGAAGCCTTCGTTTGATTTGATTGTGAGATTATAACTCTATTTCCTTTCCTTTGATTATATCTCTTCTCTTTGTGCTTATTCCTATTGATTCTTGCTGATTTGACTGGCCTAATCATCTAGTTGATATTAGTAATTGTCTATTGCTAGGGTTTGGATATTTCGGGTTGAAATTCTTTATCTTGTGTAGCAAACATGATATTCTAGGACTGGTTGGACTAGTTTATTGTGAAGAGAATTGATTATGTGTTAAATGTTGCGAGTTGTGGTGTTGCATGTATCCTGGTTAATTCATATGCTTCCTGCTGCTATTGTTCTAAATCTTGATAGTTTCTTGTGCGTTCGATAGTTAGGGTTATCAGGATTGGTTGGACTGATAACTATTTCAGAATAGGGACGGGAATATTCATAGGAAGGAATAGAGATAATCTAGGATCAATCAATCAAATGAATGGTGGATATTTGTCTGACTAAGTTACTTCTCACCAATTGATTACATCTTTTGCTTTTATTTACTTTGTTGCATTGAAACAAACCAAAACCCCCCTTGTTACCTTTGGCATACAACATGTTGCACTAAGAAAGATTGCTACCTTCTTGTGGGATTCGACCCTTGCTTGCCTACTATACTTAGTTAGGTTTTTGAGGATTTACTTTGATTAGGCATAACGACTTTAGCCTCGTCACAAAGCAATGGTGCTGAAATCCTTGAAAAAGCGTTGGTAGAATCCAACAAGCCCTTGGAAGCTGCGAACTTGAGTCACGGTGGTAGATGTCGGCCACTCTCTTATTGCCTTCACCTTTTCCTTATCCACCTTGAGCCCTTCCTTGCACACCATAAATCCAAGAAAAACCACATGATCCGAACAAAAATGGCATTTCTTGAAATTAGCATACAATTTTTCTTGCCTTAGTACTTCAAGGACTAACCTAAGGTGTCTAGCATGATCATGCAAGTTATGGTTGTAAATGAGAATGTCATCAAAATACACAACAACAAACTTACCTAGAAAACCTCTCAAGACGTGAATCATAAGCTTCATGAAGGTGCTAGGTACATTAGTTAAACCAAATAGCATGACTAACCATTCATATAGGCCATACTTGTTCTTGAATGTAGTTTTCCATTCATCTCCTTCCTTCATGCGAATCGTGGTGGTATCCGCTCTTCAAGTTAATTTTGGAGAAGATATTGGACCCGTGGAGCTCATCTAGCATGTCGTCAAGCCTTGGGATTGGATGTTGGTACTTGATTGTGATGTTGTTGATAGCCCGGCAGTCCATACACATTCTTCAAGTGCCATCCTTCTTTGGCACCAAGATGACGGGCACGGAGCAAGGACTCAAGCTCTCTCACACATACCCCTTGTCTAACAAAACTTGAACTTGCTTTTGGAGCTCTTTGGTCTCGGCTGGATTGGCCCTATATGCAGCCTTGTTTGGAAGAGTGGTGTCGGGGACAAAGTCTATTTGATGTTCAATCCCACGAATTGGAGGCAGTCCAGCCGGCACCTCCTCTTGGAACAAGTCTTAGAAGTCGTGCAAAAGAAAGGAAACAATAGGTGGAAAATCAACAAGTTCTTGGGAAGAGATTAAGACATCCTTATACACAACAAGAAAACAAACTTCACTTCCCTTGAGCATGTTGGTGACCTCCTTGGCCTTGTCTAGAAATAAGTGATTAGATGCAGCCTCATTACTGCCTATGGCCAGCTTCTTTCCATGAGCTTGCTTTTCCTTTCCTTTAATAGATCTTCTTTGCTCATTGGCTATGTAATCTTCCATGATTTCATGGGGAGCTAGAGGATGCAAGGTGATATTTTTTTCCCTTCAAGTAGAAAAAGAGTACTCATTGGATACGCCTTGATGGATCACACCTCGGTCATATTGCCATGGCCTCCCAAGAAGCACATGGCACGCAGTCATGGGCAAAACATCACACACCACTTCGTCTTCATAGCCACCTATAGAGAATCTAATGGTAGCTTACTCCTTAACCTTGAGAGGGGTGTTAGAGTTCAGCCAACAAAGAGTATAGGCTTGATGATGTGGAATAGTAGGGAGAGCAAACCTGGATACTACCTCTTGGTCGATTATGTTGCAACATGAGCCACCATCAATGATAAGGTTGCAAATTTTACCTTGGATACGGCACCTTGAGTGAAAGATGGTGTCACGCTGATTTGGAGGGGAGGGTGCTTCACTTGCCATGAGCGAGCGCTTAACCACAAAACACTCTCCTTGCGTTTCAACCATCACTTGAAGCTCTTCTTCAACTACTTCTTCTTGTTCCTCCTCCAAGTGTTCCTCTTCAGATTCATAGTCCCCCATGGTGATAAAGAGGACTCGGCGTTTGGAAGGACAATCTCTAGCCATGTGCCCTCGATATAAGCATTTGAACCACTTGTCATCTCTTGCCCGACCCTCTCCTTCTCCCTTCTAGATTTGGGGACTAGGTGGAACATCCCTTCGTGGCTGCACTTGAGGAGTACCTTGTCGTGGCTCTTGGCGCTTTGACTGGAGTTGTGAGGTGCTAGAACTTGGGGATTGCCATGGCCTTGTGGAGGTAGCTTGTGGCCACTTGTATGGAAGGTTCTTATACACATGGTTGGTGTAGTGAAGCACTTCCTCAATGGGTGTACCTCTCACGAAGTTCTGCATGCTCACAATTGACTTAAGTTCAGCAGATAAGCCATGGACAAATTTAGAGATGACATACTTGACGGAGGCTAAAGTCGTATCGCCTTATCAAAGTAATCCTTAAAAACCTAAACTAGTAGAATAGACAAGCAAGGGTCGAATACCACAGGGAGGAGTTGTCTTTCTTTATGTAAATTTGCATGCAAAAGTAACAAAGGTGGGTTTTGGTTGGTTGTTTATAAACAAGTAAACAAAGGAAACAAAAGCAAAAGTTTGTAATCAAATTGGGAAAAACACTTAGCCAAACAAATATCCACCATTCATTTGATTGATTGGTCCTAGATTATCTCTATTCCTTCCTTTGATTATTCTTGTCCCTATTCTGAAATAGTTACCAGTCCTACCAGTCCAGGTAACCCTAACTATCGAACGCACGAGAAACTATCAAGATTTAGAACAATAGCAGCAAGACGCATAGGAATTACCCAGGATACATGCAACACCGATTTTTCGCAGCATTTAACACATAATCAATTCTCTTTCATAATAAACTAGTCATACCAGTCCTAGAATATCATGGATGCTACAAAAGATAAGGAATCTCAACCTGAAATTTCCAAACCCTAGCAATAGACAATTATTAATATCAACTAGGTGATCAATCTAGTCAAATCAATAAGAATCAATAGGAATAAGCTCAAGAGAAAAGATATAATCCAAAGGTATAGGAAATAGAGTTATAACCTCACAATCATGAATCAAATGAAGGCTTCAATTGTCGTACTAAGCAAAGGGTACTTAGTTCTTCATAGTCTTAAAACAAAAAGTCAAAGGGAAAATAAGACTGACTAATGAATGATGACAAAAACTGAATGATAAATGATGATGATGCTTGGAGGCAATGGAACTAGGTTTAAATAAATTAAACCTAAAACCAAAGATCACAAACATAATCTAAAAGGAAACTAAAATAATCCTACCGAAATAAAAGAAATAAAAGAAAAAGAAAATAATAAAATAAAGTAAACTTTGGAAAATCTTCGGACGAAAGAAACTCGGCCCGCGCTGATGCAGTTTTCCCGACCGCAGAGGAATTTCCGCGACCGCGGCAAATTCACTTTTGCTCTCGACTTTTCCGCGACCGAGACTGTTCTTCCGCGACCGCGGCCATGGCCTCCGCGACCGCGGTTTGGCTCCTGTAGCACCTTCACTTGGTTCTACTTCTTCGTCTTCTTGGGTGGCTTCCTTCTCTCTTCAATATATCTTCATTTAAGCTTCTCCAAACCACCATATCTGCACATCTACTCCTCAACTTCGATCTCTACAATACGCTCTAAACATCTCCAAATGGTACCCAAAACACCGGTAACAACTCCTAGTTAAACCCTACAAAGTAGCACTGATCAATACCCCTCGGGGAACCGAAGTCCGGATCGAAACATGAGAGTCATAATATCCTTGTAGTACTCGTCGGGAGTCCTACTTCCTTGCTTGATTTGCTCTAGTTTAGCATGAATCCTCTAGGTGTAGTCCTCGGGAAAAAACCTAGCATGAAGAACTTCCTTGAGTTCTTCACAAGTCGTCCTTGGTGGCCAGTCCATGTACTCCCTTTCTTCCTTGTATTCAAGCCACCAATAATAAGCAAAGTACACAAATTTAATGGTAGCAATGGCAACTCGCTGAGCATTATGGTAATTGTAGAAGTCAAACATAGCCTCGGTCTTGGAAACCCAATCAAGGAAGGCTTCTACATCCGAGGTACCTCCAAAGCTTTGAACTTCAAGCTTCACACCATGACTTGGCTCTCTTCCACGTGGCCTCTCATAGTAGCCTCTAGGGGCTGGTGGTTGTCGCCTAGGAGGAGTATTTCTCTCCTTAACTTGTTCTCTCGGAGGGTATGGGCCGGGTACATTGCGCCGTGGCATCATTAGTGGCCTTCTTGCACCTTGCCCTGCATGATCAGTGGGCATAGTAGGCATAGGAAGGGAATTGAACTGAGGGAATTCATCCATACCTTGATCAGCCCTTGAAGTCGCCACATAGGGTATATAGGAGGTGGTAGTAACCGGTGGAGCATAGGAGGTGGCCGCGGAGCGAAGGGGAATGGAGACTTGGGGAAGATATGAAGTTGATGCAGTCCCGGGGAAGGTCACTTGAGGCGGCACCCTAGGAGACTCGTGGTCTTGAGAAGCATGAGATTGTTGATCATCTTGACGTCCACTGTTGGTTTGAATCCACCTGAGTTGTTGCTCAATGTTTGCTTCTAATTTGGCTTCCAAGGTTTGGATAAGCCGTGTAGTTTCTTCCTTGTCCTGAGCCCTCTTGGTGTCATTGAGTTGAAGGGCTTGCATGATGGCCTCCAAGGTGATAGGAGGTGTAGAAAGTGGCTCACTTATGTGGATGCCCTTGCTCTTATCCGCAGGATCCATGCCTTTCCTTACAAGTTTAGCAACCCAAGCAACAAGAACTAAAGAAGACACAATCAATGGTTCTCTGCTCACGCAAGTTCTTAAAATTTTGATTCAAAAGTCGTCTTCACAGTTCAGTTGCAAGCTCACCAAAACAAGGCTAGCTGGGGGTGGTTTTGCAATCAAATAAAAAAAAACAACAAACTTTGAGTGAACCCGAAGATTTATGCAGCCAATAAAACCAACAAAAGTCACCAAAGAAGGTACTAGGACAAGGTCCTCAAGTTCAACGTGTTCACTTTTTTCTCGCTTTGCCACTCTTTCTCGTACATTTACTTTTTTTTTCTTGAATTTTTCTAGCTACTAGGCCTTTATTTCTTGAGTATTCTTGGGCTATATCCCTTTGATTCACTTGAGACAACAGAATTGAAAGCAAAATCTCTTGACTGAGATGAACACACACCAAATTTGTGAAGGAATTTCAGTTTGTTTGTTTTCAGTTGGCTTGAGTTATCTCAAGTGGCTTCCTATATCTTTGAGCTCCTTGATTGGTCCAGTTGGTTACATGGATCACACAACTTCAATCAAAGTTTGATGCAACAAAAAGAAGGAAAAGGAAACCAGAAAACTCGGCTCAATTATTGCAGGAAATTCAGAGAGTTTTCAGCAAGAAATTCAAGAGTTTAAGTTGGATTAATGGAAGTGGCTTCAATTATTGCAAGTGCTTAAATGAAAGCAGTTTATTCCAACTCAAGGGTTGACTCCAACCTACAAACTCCACGTTTTTTGTCCAGAACTTTAGCAAAGTTACACAACAATGGCACGGAATCAGGCTTGCTTGCAAGAACAACTAAGATCGACTTTCAAAACAAAATTTTGAGTGTTATCTTGCGTGGCTCTGATACCACGTGATAGGATCTGCCTTCTCTTCATCCACGGTGCAAGGATTACGCTCCAACTGAGGTCCAAGTGAAGGAAGCGACATGTCCTGGGTTCAAAGGAGGGATCCGAGCTTCACCATGGGAGGAAAGGTATGATGGAGGCTGGATCTGCGAGTGAGGAGTTGAGGATGGTGGAGATGAGTGTTTGGATAAGTGGATGGTGAAGGGGAGTTGTTGGATAGGTGGACCTCAAAGGAGGATGTGATGCACCCCCAAGGAAGAACAAGCTTGAACCTCTACGGTGGGATATGACTCATCCAAAGGAGAAGAACAAGAGTAGCTCGATGTAACTCACGAACTAGGAACTTTTCTTGGATAGAAATAAGCTTAAAGATGCTGGTTTTGATTGCAAATTGACGTGCTTACAATGAAGGCAAAGGAGGCTATTTATAGCCTTGGAAAAACAAGTAATAAGGGACCTTTGACATGCCATGGATCACCAAGCATCACAACGGATTTAAACTTAATATCAAGCTGGCAATTGTCACTTAAAACGCTTAAGAAAATGCTAAAAATAAAATAAAATCAAGTCCACATTGAATGCCCAGCTTCCCGCCCAAGTTGGCTTCAAGGGCTCGGCGCCAATGCACCCGGATGAGCCACAAGCAGCATGACCGAGCTAACTTGGCTTTCCCTCGGCACTCCTTGGCTCATTAGACCCTCCATGAGCCTAGATTGGAGTTCCTTGGCTTTAACACGCGTGAGGGTACCAAGGGACGGGTCATTGCCAGTAGTAGGAGTAGAAACCCCAGCGGCCGCGCGTGTAAGGCGGGGCGAGCGGCGACGATCGAGCTCTTGGCCACTTCCCTCGGCACTCTCTGGTTGCATGGCCTTCTTTGGAGTAGAGGAGCCTTGTGACGGGTTAGTGTGCGGGACAAACTGGCCGGGGCCCGAAGAAGTTGGCAGAGGCAAGCTAGGGGCCGCGGCGGGTGTCGACAAGGGTGTGTCAAGGGGCAGCACCTCCTGGTCATCAAGGTCTTAATGGGGCATAGTCACATCACAATTTTGTTTTTGTACTTTTGGTTTTTCGTTCTGTTTTTTTTCCGACTTGACCACAGATTAGGTGAATCTAAGAGCAAGTAATCAAGCAAATAACAAGAAGGGAAATAAACGGCTGCAAAGAGAAGAGGAACAAGGGTAAAATGCAAGTTGTGATGCAAGAAAGATCAAGAACAAGAAATTCAAAACTTAGCATGCAAGAATTGATCTAAAGCAAGAAATATCATGCAAAAAACACCAACTTGATTGTTAAACAAGACAAACAAAGAAACAAAATCCAAAACTAACTCCTAAAGGTGAAGGCTTTGGGTGCAAGACAACCTAGAGCACAACTAGGGTTTCGGCGGCAATGGGTGGCAAGGCACGGCTGACTGGTTGTCCTAGGTGTTGTGGTTCGTTGGTTTGGTGGTGGTAGTAGTAACACAGTGGTCCAAGGGTTGTCTAGTGGTGGTAATACGGTGATGGTGGTTATGCTGCAAGGAGGTAAAAACAACAAGAAACTAGGTGCGATGGATGATAGATGGTTCAAGAAGAGATCTAAAGGCTGAAAATTATGAAGAATTGAAAGAGAAAAATCAAGGAATACTTGCCTCAAGCTGGAAATCTGATACCACCTGATGTGAAACCTCTTGGTTGCCACGTTCTTGGATGGAAGAACTCGCCTTGGCTCGCAAGAGATCTATGTTTTCTGTCCCGTCTTTGATGAAGTATAACTTTTGCTCCGTAACTCCGAATCGAGTGATTCCAACGTCGGATTGACGATAGAAAATTTAACCATAACTCCTCTAAATTGCAAGGCGTTTGGACGAAGGAATCGAAAGTTATGGAGATTCCAAACATGTGTCGCACGTGCTGCCGCGAATTAGGGTTTCGGGTGAATGATCTCTGAATTGTGTGTTTAATGGATTTGAAAGTTTGATTGATTTGGAATGATTGATTGCTGGAAAAGAGAGAGTTTCAGAATGAATAATTTTGAAAACAACTTAGCCAAGTTGCTCTCAAAATTCAATCTGCTTTTTTTTAATCAAATAAACGTTTAAGTAGAAAAACAAGAGTGTTGTGCAAGGAAGAGAGAAGGACCAACTAGGGCCAGCCCTAAGGCTGATTCTCTCTTCTAAAACTATTCTAAAAATGTCAATAAACTATTATCAAATCTAAAATAAGAAACTACTAAAGATAGTCTCACAAACTACTAAATATAGTAAATAAGTAACTCAAGCTATGGCTCGTGGCTCTCTTGGTGGTGCGTGATCAAGGTCACCAACCCTGGCTCGGAAGGCACCTCCATGGTGGCTGCAAGGTGCTCAAGCAAGGCACACGACCCTTCCTTGATCTTCTTAGCCCTTGATCTGGTTATAGGACTATCAAAAGGGACTCAAATAAGCTCATCAACATCCTTGGTCATCTGGGTAGCTTGTGAGTCATCAGGTAAACGATGTAGAGACCATAAGGACTCGATCTAGCCTTGGCTCGTTGACATGCCACACAACTCCGACAAAATCGGGTAACATGCCTAGTCATATAGGGCCAAAAGAAATGCTCCCTAAGGGTTGTTAAGGTCTTGGTTACCCCAAAATGTCCACGGCCTTCATGGGCTTCCTTAATGAGGAGATGCATAATGGAAGAGCTAAGTATGCACAACCTCCCAGCCTTGTATAGGTAACCCTCATTGACAAAGAAACTCTCAAACTCCCCCTTGGGTAAGCAGTTCTCAAAGATAGACTTGAAATCATCATCAATCAAATACAAGTCTTTAATAAGGGAAAAACCAAGAACTTTAGCTTGAAGTACCTCCAAGAAAGGGCGTCGGCTACCGCATTCTCCTTACCTTTATTATGGACCACGACATAGGGGAAGGTCTCCATGAATTTGACCCAACGTGCATGTCGCCGACCGAGAGTTGCTTGGTTTTTCAGGTAGGCCAAGGCCGCGTGATCCGAGTGAATCACAAACTGCTTTGGCAACAAATAATGCTGCCAAGTCTTCAACAGCCGGATGAGAGTGTAGAGTTTCTTGTCATAAGTCGGATAGTTCAAGGCAGCTCCACTAAGCTTCTCGCTAAAGTAAGCGATCGTTCGCTTGTCCTGCAAAAGCACGCCGCCTATGCCAAAGTTGGAGGCGTCGTACTCGACCTCAAAGGTCTTATCAAAATCATGGAGTTGAAGTAGGGGCGCGTTGCAGAGCGCGTCGTTGAGGGCCTGGAATGCCGCTTGGTGAGTGTCAAGCCACTCGTAGGCGGCGCCCTTCTTGGTAAGCTCGTGGAGTGACGCGGCGGTGGTGCTGAAGTCACGGACTAAGTGCCAGTAGAAGCCGGCCAACCCAAGGAAGGATGTCACCATGGATTGGTTTGCGTGGGCCACTTCTTCATTGCACAAACCATCTCCTCGTCCACGCGTAGGCCATCTTTGGACACCACGAATCCAAGGAAGATTGTGGAGTCCGAGCAGAAATTACATTTGCCAAGGTTGGCATACAATTGTTCCTTTCTGAGGCATTCTAACTCTTGCCTAAGATGCCCTACATGCTCTTCTAGACTACGACTATAGACTAGAATGTCATCAAATTATACTACAATAAACTTTCCTAAAAACTTCCTCAATACATGATTCATGAGGCGCATGAAAGTGCTTGGGGCATTGGTTAACCCGAATGGCATCACAAGCCACTCATAAAGACCATGTTTGGTCTTAAATGCCGTCTTCCACTCGTCGCCTTCTTTCATTCGAATCTGGTGGTAGCCACTCTTCAAGTCGATCTTGGAGAACAAAGTGGCTCCATGCAACTCGTCCAACATGTTATCAAGGCGCGGAATGGGATGGCGGTACTTGACGGTGATTTGGTTGATGGCGCGGCAGTCAACGCACATCCTCCAAGTGCCATCCTTCTTTGGCACCAATATGACGGCACGGCACAGGGGCTCAAGCTTTCCCTCACGTAGCCGCGGTCAATCAACTCCTACACTTGTCTTTGGAGCTCCTTGGTCTCTGCAGGACTTGCGCGGTTTGGCAAAGAAGCTCCAGGCACAAAGTCGATTTGGTGCTCAATACCACGGATTGGCGGCAATCCTTGTGGCAACTCATCTAGCATCACATCTTTGAAGTCCTGCAACAACGAAATAATACAGGGAGGGAGCTCAACGGGCTCTTTGGCGTTAGTAGCACAAAATTTTGGAATGAACAAGAAACATGGGGATCTTCCTTGTATGGAAGGTGTGAGCTCACTGTGTCGGGCCACAAGCAGCCGATTCTCGCATTTGCCTTGAATGGAGGGCAAGGGAGGAGTTGGCCGGCCATATTTTGGCTCGGTGTGAGCTCACTGTGTCGGGCTAGCCATATTTGTGACCTGGCACTGGACGCTGTAGGAGTATGGCCTGCATCAGAATAGGAAGCGCCATAAGAAACCCCGGATGGCTTGGGTTTGGCCTTCTGTATCACGGCGCCATCGGTGTTGGCCGGACATCTGCTACTGCGGCTCAGGCAGCAGTCGCGTTACCAACTTACAGCATTATAAAGGGAGCGTGCTCGGATGGGCCGAGGCAGTCCATGGGCTAGCTCACTCACATGAGTGGAGCGCACGCCCCAAATAGAAACAATACATAAATAACAACTACTAAAAACGGTTATGTCTAAAAATAGCAAATAATCCTCAAAATACAAAATCTACTACTAGATAGGTGCCGATCTTCAAGGAAGGCGGCGAGGCATCGCAAACGTGGCGTTGAGGCACCAGCACAGGCGGTCGGGGACTAGCTAGGCAGGAGATGCCTCCGGCCCAGGCGCGCCAGGCATCAAGGCCATGGGTGGAGACGCTGACGAGGCGGCATTGGGCTGCATGTGAGGGTCCTTTAGCGATGCGAGGAGCAATGCCGCTAAGGCGGCTTCATGGAGGATGACGTTGGCGAAGGACCGGGCGATGAAGGACTGTGTGGCTTGGGCAATTGTCTTGGCACGAGCTCGAGTCACGGGGCCATCTGACTTGAGGCTCATAGCCTCCTCCTCCTCTGTAGCGGTCATCGAGGGCAGGGGCGTATAACTTGAGCTCATAAAGGCTGTGCTAAGAGGTATCCAAACTTTCTAGAGTCAAACTTGATGTGAAATCACTTGGTTTCCACGTTCATGGATGGAAAGAACGTGCCTTCGCGTGCAAGAGATCTCTGTTTTTGGTCCCGTATTTGGAGAGGTATAACTTTCTACTTCGATGTTGGAATTGAGTGATTCCAACGCCAGATTAAATATCAGGAAGTCATCTAGAACTCCTCCAAATTTCACGTCGATTAGATTCGAAGAACTCCAGAATATCAGAAACAAATTCAGCGTGCAGTGTTGAGAACGGGAAATCTCCGAGAATGTTAGAACTCCGATTTGTTTGATTGATGAGAACGAAAGTGGTTTTGTTTGGGATGATTAATTTCTGGAAAAGATGCAAGCTTTAGACTGAAAAATCTTGAAATTAACTTATCCAAGTTACTCTCAAATTCAATATGATTTTCATTAACATAGAAAATAGTTTAAATAGAGAAAAGAAGACTAGGGAGCAAGGAAGAGAGATGGCACACACCAACATGGCCGGACTTAGCTCTCTCCATCTAACCCTAAGCCTACTAAAATAATAAAATAACATAAATATCAAAGTCTTAAAAAAATTACTAAAAATAGTAAGAGTAAAAACTTTCAGTCTCACACACTGCCACAAATAGTACATTTTGAAACTGAAACAAATGATAGGCATGCAACATCCCTTGGATGTGGGTGAGTAAAACGCATCTATGGTGGCTCATTTGGCTCTTGAATCACCTCCTTTAATTCCCTCCAAGTCAAGGTTGGCCATGAGTCATCAAAACCAATTTATTTCCTATTGTCGTTATCAAGCATATGAACAAGACCTGATGCGACTATGGTCCATCAAGAAAGGCAAGAGCAAGCCGATACCTCCGCACTCGTGCTCGTGCCTAGGGCACCTTCCCCTACTTCCTCGGGCCCAACTCCACTTGGCTCGAGCAAGCCGGTCCCCTTGGCCTCCACTGGATCCATGCCACCCCTCCAGACCTTGGACGCCGGGGAAATTGTGCAAGCGCCCGAGCCACGACGATCAAGGCGTCTAGCTCGCCCTGTCCGCGACAATGAGCCACGTCTAGGCACAATCACCCGAGCAAGAGCTAAGGAACTTCAAATTCAACTCAATCAAGATCTATTGGCTCAAGGAGTGCCGAGTGAATCTCAAGTGGGCTCGGTCAACTTGATCATGGCTTAGTCGTTGGCGTAAGGACCGCACGCACCATGGCATTTCTTGTGTGTTTGCCTCCAATAATTATGAGAAGTTTTAATAGTATTTTATGCAGGATATTATGTAATAAAAGGGGGATGGGATAGGTTTTTCCAGCTGAGTTTTTAAAGCTTGAGTTATTGTAAAACTCTTCATGTTGCCAAGGCACTTAAAGGGTTGGGTTTGGACGGTTTTGGAGCGCTATATATAGCTGCCTCCTCCCTCGTTGTAAGGAGCTCAAATTCAATCAAAAACTCAAGAAATAATCACTTCTCCTTCGGGAAATTTCTCTCCAAGAATTTTCTCAAGCTCATGAGTCATATCGAGCCTTGTTCTTGTTCCTTTGGGTGCGTAATATCCCAAATCACTTGAGCCTTGTCCTAATCCATTGTGGTGCGTCATATCCACCTTGGAGAAGGTCACTTATCTCTTCACTTCCCCAGCTGCCCATCCACCAAAAACCACAAACATACTCCATCATCTTTGCCTCTAAACTACCTCAGCATTTCTCCAAACTGCAAAGGAACTTTCTGATCTTTTGGAGACACAACAACTCAAGCGATCTTACCTTGAACTATGGCAATGGAGGCGCGATCCTTATCACGTGGTATCAGAGCAACACAAGGTAAGATACTCGAACCAAGCTCTTTTGAAGTTGCAACCATTTTCGGACTTGTAATTGCTCGATTCTAGCCTCGTTGTGCCTCAAACCATTCTGAAATTGTTATAGTATTTTCTGGGCTTTTTCAACGTGGGAACTGAGGTTGAAGACAACATTTGGTGTGTCTATTTGAAGTAACTCGAGTGGTTTCATTGATTGATCTTCCACTTCATTAAACACTTGCATTAAACCAAGCTAACTTGTGAAACCTTTGGATTTTTTGTGCATATTTACCCTACTAAATCCCCATCATCTGGTTGCATCATACCTCATTTACTTGTGCATTTCTTGCATATAGCATAATCAAACTGAGGTTACATAAGATATGGGAAAAGCACCAAAAGTTTATTACAAGGAAAGTGTTGAAATTCAAAGAGAAAGTTGCCCTCGGCTACAAGCAATGTTGTTAACAATTCATAAGGTTCAAAGTCAGTTGTAAGCCTTAAAAAGAAAACAACAATCGAAGAGAAAAAAAGGTTGGAACAAGAAATACCCGGTCTAAGTAACAAGAGGGAAGGCCATAGAAACATTGGTTCCACTAGAAAAAGGCTTCGATGGCAATTCAAGTTGTAAAATTTTATTTTCTTCTTTTGAGCATTACTTGTTGTACAAACTGAGGTGCCTAGTAGCTTCTTGTGTGCCTTGTTTTGATTCTTGCATCACTTGAAGTGCATGAGTACGTGTTGGTAAGTTGCCTTTCATTCCCAAAACACAAATCCGAGCCTAACCCTCCTTTTGTGCGAGCTTTGCATTCTGAATTTGGGGGTAAAACTTCATTTCTTGGTTCCCTTGAGTTGTGAAAGGTCCATTGTAAAGGTAGCCCTACTTGCGTGAGTTTGGTAGAATCCTTGCACTAGTAAAGAACAAGGACTCAGACCCCGGTTTTTTTTTCCCTCCGGACTGCAGTTTGAAAACCGTGGTTGTTCTCGGCGAGGTCCGGCTACCTTTCATAAAAACCGGGGTAAAAAAATTTAAAAAAAAAATCGGACCCTGTTTTTTTTTTTATAAAACCAGGGTCCCAATTTTCAAATTTATAAAAAATAAATTACAAAAATATGCAAATGTCAGTGCATAACGAATTAGTGTAGTATTACACAAAGCAGCTTCAAGCATAAACATAATATGGGAAACTTAGGGATCACACAAAGTAGCTTGAATTATTCTTCAATTAGTTGAATATTTGGCATGTAGTTAAAGTACGGCAGAAAGCTCAATCTAAATAGCATAAACATAAACATTTGTTCATCATGCATGAATACACAAAGCAACTTCGTCAACAGTTAGCTCAACGTGGAAAGAACAGATGCAAAAAATACGAGAAACTTGTAAAAATACAAATACGCAATCGATACAGCATACACAAATCAAGCACACCTGAAAAATAAAATCCCCTTCTTGGAGTTTCTGAACAGCTCCACTTCTTAAATATTTGCAATATTATCATGCGGTATACAGTAGCAGGTAAAGATTTGCAATATTTCATCGATTGACTCATAACTGAGATAAAATTCACCTTTCAATGACCAAGCACCAAATCTTAGTTACACAACATATAAATACAAAGTTACTCTCATCAACAAGAAGGTTATAAATCCAAATGACAGAATAGGCATAGATGTCAGGAGATGAAGCACTAGAAAGCAGTTCCTCTAGTTAAGTCTCCTTAATCTTAATGATACATGTTTAGCAAGTAAGGCATCATGATGAAAATGCATCATTCTTTATCCCACCCAACTACGTAACATTCCAAACACACCTATGATAACAAGTTGTTAAATACACTGTTGGAAAGAGCTAAATCCTCTTCCAAAGATACGGGATATTTGTCTAGATAGGTGAATTTAAGGCATAGTTGAGGACAACATCACTTGTGCGACATAGTTTTCATTTTCGCTAAATAAGTTGGTGGTAAAGTATAAAAGAAAAATAAATAAAGTAATATATGGACATCACATAACTTTTCTTTCCTCTCCAATTAGCCTATTGCCCTATTCTTTTCTTTTATCTTTTGCAAACAAGTGATAAAAAAGGTACGTTTAAAAATAAACACAGGTGTATGGTTAAAGAAGGCATCTTACTCACAACAACAACAATTGTGAGAACATCTCCAATTCTCTTAATTGTCCGCACTCCACTCGTGTGATTTGAATTGCTTCAATGCTGGATCTTTTGCTAGGAGTTGTAAGATATGGACCCGAGGTTCAGATGTCCATCATTAGACTTATAAAGTTAGAATTGGGAGATATTTCAGGCTTAATGTTTACCCCAATTCTGCTAACTAAAGAATCAAAAGGCCATATAGAGCAAAATTAAGAGATATAAAAATTTCTAAAAACTCACTTCCTAACAAATATCTACCTTCAGGGAGATACTAATGTTCCAACGAGCAACAATAAGTCCATAATTAAGCAAATCAGATAAACAATAACACTCATATTTGTCAAGTTCCAGCGAATTACAATCTTCCTTCAAAGCCAAGTTTTTTTGCAACATGGATAATTAAACAGATAAATAAGCAGTTGGTTTGCATTGTGAAGCATATCTGATGCGATTCTTGGTGGACCCCACAGGCCATGGACTCACCTGGGTCCTGTGGGCTGTCAACCACCCAGCCAGTCCCTCAGTCGAAGCACGCCGGCTGGCGAGGCCTAGCCCAACCAAGAACGCCATGGGCTGCAGCCCATATACCCCAACTTGCAAGGGCCTATTAGGCTTTAATTGCAGGATGTTGCCAGGGGGGATCGAACCCCTGACCTTTGACATATTCCCAATTCCATGGGAGATATGCCAACCAACTACACTGCACCCTTGCAGGTTGGGGTGTATGGGCTGCAGCCCATGGTGACTTAGTCGGGCTAGGCCTCGCCAGCTGGCGTGCTCCGACTGAGGGACCGGTTGGGTGGTTGACAGCCCACAGGACCCAGGTGAGTCCATGGCCTATGGGGTCCACCAAGAATCGCATCAATAATTGTATAATGATCTGTAATTAATCTGGAAAGATATTTATTTCTTTCATAACCTTGATTTTTGGTAATCTTTGGTCACAACTAGACCTGGCAATCGGGTCGGGCGGGCGGGTTCGGGTCTGAGTACTGTCGGGTTCTGGTTATTTCGGGTCGGGTCATTTTGGGTCTAAAATTTATCGGGTCAAATCAGGTCGGGTTATTACGGATTTATTGCCGGTTCGGGTCAACTCAATGGGTCGAGTTACGCAATTTTTTCCTGCTTTGTTTTTTAATTTAATTTATGAAATATTTATATTAAGTTTTTTTTCGCATGGCTATCTATCATTCAATTTTAATCCCGGTAAAAATAATGTTATCATAATGCCTTAACTCTTAATTTTAACATCTTAGTTCTATTTTATTAAAACTATCTTATAAATTTATACAGTTATACAACTTATACACCTATAACTACGCAATAGAGCTTCGGCATAAGATTTAGGTTTGTACTAACTTATCTTTTCGTGGCGGCATGTTCTACCCTAATAGAAAAAATAAGTTAATAACCTTAAATTTAGATTTTAATTAGCAATAGAGTTCTAAGTTGATATAACTTTTGATTCAAAGTGAAAAAAAGAAGAGGATCCCTCTCCCTACGAAGACAAGAAATCTTACATTTCAGAACAAGATTTTGCAGTTCTAATTCAGTCTTTGAGCTTTTTGAACATATATACATGTCTTATTCCACTACAATCACTCTCTCACACAAAAATCCACATCATTCACTACACCCACCCTACTGATTCATCATATATATATATATATATATATATATATATATATATATTTCATCAATTCAAGAACTTGAAACAAGATTAATCATTCAATCATTTTCATCAAATATTAGGAGTGAAAATCATAACCATAAGTAACCCAAATCCTCATATAAACCAAAATTCAAATGTAACAAACAAAAAAATCTAACTGTGACTCATTACAAATCAAGCTATTCCATACCATCCACATAAAGTAAACACAGAAAGAAAGGAATTGAAGAGTTGATGATAGCAATATTCCTAATGCCATATATAATCTGAAATGACAAAGGTAACTGCAAATCTACGTTGTACTAAAATGACATTCCAGATTCAGCCATGAAACAATTCAACGGGAAATCTCAAGATTACAAAACTATGAAATCTCAAGATAACAGTCTTCATGAACCCTAGCACAAGAATTCGGCAACCAATAATTCGATTCCAGTAGGAAAGAATTGAACAGATAGAAATAGGAAGATGACGAGAGGTATAAGAAAGATGAAGAATTGATCCAATGGGAAGATGACGAGATGAAGGAGAGAATTGAGAATCAAAGTACTTAGGCGAGGCGACTGGCGAGGTTGGAGGAGATCAACAGATTGGACGAGGCAAGGTGCCGCCGCCGGCGAGGCGAGGCGAGGCGAGGAGTTGTGCAGCCTGTGTTGAACTTGTGAAAGAATGGAGGCAAGCCGCCAGCGAAGTGAGGTTGGAGGAGGGGAGGTCCCAGGAGCTGGGGATACCCTAAGCAGTTGAACGTGTGAAAGAAAAGAATGGAAAATAATAAATTTGGGTCATCGGGTTTTAGGATAGAATTTTAGAATGAGCGCCTGTTTTTTATATTTTTTTTCATTTTCCCGCCTTTTTTTATCCATCGGGTTGACCCGACCCGACCCGTTTTTGACCCAAAAATTTTATGGGTCATCGGGTTTGATTTTTCGGGTTCAATTTTACGGGTTATGACCCAAAAAATTTGGGTCGGATCAGGTCGGGTTACCGAATCGGGTCATATTTTGCCAAGTCTAGTCACAACCCTTGTAAACTCTTGATCCTCGTGCACATATAAATCAACAAATCAATTAGAAGTGGAGAAAGATAATTATTCTGTTTTCAAACATAACCCATATGATCAAACACTTCTGAATCTTAACATTTGTCATATCATCACCTTCATGTTCATTGACAAGAAAATTGTCACTTGTTGACAAGATATTTAAGACTGAAAGTTTCAAACAAAACAATGTCATAGACATTCAATCTTAATATCCTGTCAACAAGTGAGAATTTTCCCGTCATTGACATTATTTTATTTGAAACTTTCAGTCTTAAATATCATGTCAACAAGCGAGAATTTTCCTTTCAATGAACTTGGATGTGGTGATATTACATATGTTAAGGTTCATAGGTGCTTGATCATTTGGGTTATGTTTGAAAATGGTATATCTTGACATGATATTTCTCATTCTATGTCAGGATTATTCTCTCTGGCTAGTTACTTTATTAATGAGTGCTTTATCTATTAGCATCAACTAATAATATGATGTTAAGACATATGTTTCGAAAATTTTCAAGTAAAATAATCTCATCGAAATTCAAGTAAGGTTGATCAGAAAAATTTTCAGTTGAAACATGATTATGATTGAAAGGTTACTTGTCGTGACATTTCAAAATAATGTCAACTAAGCTTGACGGAAAAATTTTCACTCGTTGACAATAATTTTAAGATTGACTCAGTCGTGATCTTTCAAATTCAAAGAAAATATTGTGATTGACGTTCAATTAAGGTTGACAAGAAAATACTCACTTGTTGACAGGATTTTTAAGACTGAAAGCTTAAGTGATTCAGTTGATAGAAAATTTCTCATTCATCGACAAGAAAATTAAGATTGAAAGGGTCAAGTAATTCAGTCATGACGTTACAAAATAGTGTCACTGAAATTCAACTAAGTTTAACGGAAAAAGTCTCACTCGTCATTGGCGGTAATTTTAAGGTTGAATCACTTGAAACTTTCAGTCTTAATATCCTATCAACAAGTGAAAATTTTCCCGTCAACCTTAATTGAATGTCAATGACATTATTTTCTTAGAAACTTTCAGTCTTAAATATCCTGTCAACAAGTGAGAAATTTCTTTTCAATAAACTATTTCTTGACAATTAACTTGGATGTGGTGATATGACATATGTGAAGGTTTATAAGTGTTTGATCATCTGAGTTATGTTTGAAAATGATATATCTTGAATATCTAGTTTACATGTGAATCACAAATTAGGTGCTCCAATTCAAATATATTCCTCGATCATGTTTCCAATGAAATTATACACAGTTAAACTATAAGATATCACATATGACTTGCTTCGATCGGGTTATAGCAATAGGCATTATGAGTATATTTAGCATATCATATTGATAAGAGAATTATTACAAATAACAACTGAGAAATATCTTACAAGGATTAAAAAAAATTGGTGATCATGAGGTAGCTTATAAATGGTATTTTGCCTTCACCAAATACACCCCAAGTAACCCAAAAAACATAATCTACGGCCACGTTTAGTGCTACCTTCCAGAAAGGACCTAACAAGACAACTGGGATGCATATGGATTTGACTTTAATAACACCTATGGAGCTTGACCTTGCTTATACTCCTCCGACAAGCCCTGACCATGGCACAAGGTTAATTAGTTAGTTAGTTAGTTAATCATCTCTTCTCCAAGATTTTGCGGTTCTTTCCTTGTACACTGAATCTAGAACACTTGTTTTAGGTGTTCAACAATCGAGTGCCTGCTGAAGCAGTCGATCTCATGTCTAGATTGCTCCAACACTCTCCAAGCATGCGTTGCACCGCTGTGTGAACTAGCTAGCACAATCTTAGATTAATAACTTCTTCTATATGTGGTGCTTGAACAAAAAATGAAGTTGATTTTCCTCTGCTTTTGATTGTCTTCTCTTTGTGCTTTAGCTCGAGGCGTGTGCTCATCCCTTCTTTGATGATTTGAGGAATCTGAATGCTCGTTTGGCTGATGGACGATCCATGTTGCATCTACTCGATTTTCTTCAGTTGCTATATAACTAACTTCAAAAGATATAAGGACAGACAAAAGGCTTCCCATCTGCACTCAATCTCTGGCCACTAGCATCAATACATTCTACCCTTTCTTTCCTCCTCCTTTTCTTCAGTTGCTCATTCGGTGGCAAAGAAGACTCTCTGCATAATAGATGAAACAATAAATAAAATACAGGAGTCTGCTTGCATTACTACACTATCCAGAAAAAACAATAAATAAAATACAGGAGTCTGCTTGCATTACTACACTATCCAGAAAAGCATGTACAATAGATAACTAAAGTCAGAAATGAAAAAAAAAAGCCAGTAAAAAGAGGCTGTATTAACCAGCACAACAACTCACATGCTTTCCATCATGCTTTGTTCACAAAGAACCCATACAAAGAACCCATCATGCTTTGTTTTTTACTTATCAACTTCAAAATACTCATCTTGGAGAAGAAGAAAAATTAATTACAAGAATTTTAGGAGACATTCTATCATGAAAACGGTTCCCTAGAAGCTCAAATAAGAGGTGATAATCTTAATTTAGAAAAAATTAACAAACAAAAAGATAACAATGCTAATCATAGTAAGATTTAAGAATATAAACCAGCTCAGCATCATCAAAGAGATAACAAGGCTAATCGTTTCAAAAACTGCATGATTAATATAGGTTGTTGCATATCATCTAAAGATGATTAACTGCAACTAGAAGTGGACTTATAACACTGGATCCCTTACGGAGAATAAACATCAATCTATAAGACTGTCATACCATCCTCATATGCCTTCTTACAAAAACTGTTTTCGACCTCTACTAAGTACTAATCTCTCCTCATTAGAAAATCATAAGAAATTTTGATTTACTATCTTTTGAATGGATTGAAGGAAAACCAAAGATTTACTGAACATTTAATCCTTCCCCGGCTATGTTAGCTGCAAATGACAACATTGCAAATCCTAGAATATCATAATGCAAATGCAAATGACAATACTGCAAATCCTGGATGCAATTGTACACAAACAACCAGCATTCAGGGCACCGAGTTTGAGAATCTTGTAAATTGCAAACCATAAAAAGGGGTCCAATCTTCTCAACAACAAAATTGAAACGATTAGGACCAGTTGTATCAGTTCATTCGAATCAGGTTGTCTCTAACCGAGATTGATGAGAGGGAGATGAGCTAAGAATCCAAAAAACAAATTTAGGGCTAGTAAGGTAAAAATAGGTAAAGAAGTACAAAGAGGTCCTCACCTGAGCAAATAGATCAAACTCATCCAACACAAATTCCTCTTCTCTTTCCCTCTCCCCCAAATCAATCCAAAGAGTCGTCGCTATCGTCTCTGCCACCCCGCTGCCACCCGTCTCTTCTTTGCAATCCTCTGTTTCGTTTTCCCCAACTTCCTGCTTGTCATCGGCTAGTGAATTAGCGGCAAGTGACGATGATCTGGCTTGGCTTGATTTCTACGCCTTGCAATCTCCCAAATGCATCGACCCTTTGATGGGCACCGCCTTTTTGATCTGCCATCAACGCTGATCGGTGATCATCTCTACGATGACAACGTTGATATTAGCCTCTGGAGCTTTTGTTGATCCACCCTTCAAAATTGATTGTTAATTCATCTCTTCTACTGGTTTCTATCCACCTTGACAATGCAGATGGATAATTTTTTTTTCCACAGATTTTGGTTAACATAGTACTTGCTTTTAGGGTTCATGGATTTGGGGCTGGTTTTGTTAAATGACGATTGCAATGACTATCAGATTGGTTGGATAGATTGGAAGGGGCACATTAAATATTTGCTTTTAGGGTTCATGGATTTGGGGCAAAAAGCCCTCTATATTATTCAACTTTTGATTTAACAATAAAAAATAAACAATATCTTATTTTGATTTGTTTTGCTTATTTCTCTTATCTTTATTTTTATGGAAATGAACAAGATTTTTTATTTTTTTGTATTTAAAAAAAAAATACAAATTACATGAATAACTAATTGGGTAGGTTTTTAATAACAAAAGCAACAAGCCTAAATTTGCTAAATTCAATTTTCAAATGGGTAATTTTTTGCAAAAAGGTCTTTGATTAATTATGCATAATCAATCATTCTCATTATTTAAGTCTAATTTTTATATTTTCTTATTTAGTTATTTGTATGAAATTCCCTATCAATATATATTCAAGAGATTAAGCTTATAATTTACCAGTTTTGTTCGTAAATATTATAATATTTAAATTTTAAATTTTTTTAACTAGACCCGTGTAAGACACGAGGACATATGCTAGTATATACAATAGATAATAGATAACTAGTGTGAGTGCCCGCGCCTAAGGCACGGGTTAAGACTTAAATTTTATTTTCAAATTTTATTTTTGAATAATGATAAGGCTACATATAAATTTCATATACATATACACCACTTAAACTTAAGATAATTTTATTATATCATATAAGGTACATATCGATAAGTAATTATCAGCATAGTGATATAAAATAAAAATAAAAATATGTAAGAGAAACATGTATAATGAGTTAATTGTAATGATAGGATAATAATCTTATATCATCATATAAAGTTATGTATAGAGACTATGTCATTTACGTTTGGATTCTCTAGTTATAATTTTCATCTTGAAGATTTGATGTGTGTCTTGAAAATGTCGTAAGAAAGGTTCTAGATTGGAAAGTGGGAATCAAATGACACTTGGATGAATGACTTCATTGATAGTTGACACCATAGACCTGCAAGCGGTAAACTTTCATTGGTAATTTATTAAAACCTGCATTTATATAGATTTTTTACAAAAATAAATAAATATATGAATTCTTAATGTCAATCTTTTGAATGGAAAAAAAGTAGTTAGTTTGGATTTTGTTTTAGAAAACAAATATATAGATTTTATACATTATATTGTCTTTTGAGGGTAAAATAAATCAAACTTATATGTTTGGTAAATTAATATTTTTTAGTACTTAAAATTTATATAAGAAGTGATGATAGAATTGGGTATATAAATTGTACAATTAATTAATTTAACATAACTTCCCCTTCCTTTTTCATAACCGATTCAAGTAAAGATCATGTTTGTACATGATTTGGTTAGTTTTACAACTGTTTTATAATAGCCAAATTTATTTTTTTGGAGAGAACACCATATTAAGGAAGTGTCGTCATTAATTATCTATCTTAAAAACCAACTTATCAAACAATTTATTTTATGAAAGGTATAGCTTGAAAATCAATTTATTAAAGATCATGGGAGATCTACTAATAGTTGATATCATTTTGAGTATGTAAAGTATAGCTTGAAAACCATTTTGTAAATGATCATGCAAGATTTATGTTTAATATGATATATGATTTTGAGTAGGTAAAATCAATCAGACTTATATTTTGGTAGATTTTTAGTAGGTAACATTATACCTCAAGTGATGATAACCCTATAAGCAATTGTACACGTGTAGAAGATTATATTTGTTCTAAAGAATTTATGTCATAAGAATTTGTACACCCATATATCTTATTGTAAAAAGTGATAAAATTTAAATTTGCATGCATGTCGTAAAACAATATACACCTGCATACCTTTCTGTAAAAAGTTATGAGATTTAAATTTGCATTCGTGTCGTAAGAAAATATATGCATGTATACCTTACTGCAAAAAAATGATAAAATTTAAATTTACATTCATGTCGTAAGAAAATATACACATATATATCTTGCTGTAAAAAGTGATAAAAATTGCATTCATATTGTATAACTATATACACATCTATATCTTGTTGTAAAAGTCATGAATCTAGGCTTTCTACATTGATGCAAGTAGATCTATTCAAGTATGCAATTTTACATCTGTAGAAGAGAAAGACAAATATAAATTTAGTTTTACCAAAATAATTTGCAATTGTCAATACCTCATCACCATATAGGTAAAAATATATGAAACGATATCTAGCAAACCAAAATGTCATTAAACGACAAATAACAAAGTGTAGAAATCCTTTTTCCCTATAGCATACAAAATAAAGTGATATTATGTGATCTGCAAGAATGTAATTACTCGTCCACATACTAGAAAAACCTCGGAAGCTATTTTAAAAATGCAATTCTAACAGATTCATGAGTTTCTTAAAATTGAATAAACATCTATTCAGTCTTCACCTCACTCTTTAGCGTCTGAATTATCCTAAACACAATATTTGTAATATTATACTAAAAATAGCAAAGCTTAGAGATCTTTTATTCTTATAACATACAAAATAAAGTGAAATGGCTCATGATCAAAGAAATGAAACGGGCCAGCATCACTTTGAGGATGAAACTCTCGCGATTTAACCAAGGATCATGGCGTGAAGGACTAGCGGCCATGGCCCGGGATTAGTGGGTTCACTTCGGTGGCCCGACACCCGGCTCCGGCAAAAAAAAAAGAAATGAAAGAGTTAAGCAAATGCACATCTCAGGGGCCGACTTGTTGCGTAAGTTCTTCCTGCTTAGAGACAACATTTTCCACACACAAAAGACATGCTATAAATATAAATCTCCATCCATATGAAATCTTGACCTCCAAATTTGCTTAATAATGAATTTTGTACCTCCATTGGAGGAAATTGCAAAATCCCAAGCCATTTGATGGTTTTAAACAGAAAGCAAGAACATGGAAGCTACTTGTCATGTGTGTTTTATAAGAAAGAATCACTTACTCCGCTTCTTGGCTTCACTATACAAAATGACCCCACATATAGTAAGGCCGTACCCAAGCATCCTTGTCACGGGTATATGGTTTTTGAATATTAGAATTGAGATGACGACAACAACTGCACCCTTTGTAACATCCCCAAATCTTAACCCATTTGAAAAGGTATTACCGCCAGTGACCTCAGTGTTCCTTACCGAGATCACCCAAGGCTTTACTGTTTAAATACAATTATGAGATACAAAGGATACAAAATGATAACTTTATTCATATAAAACATGAGTCCCGGGATTACATCCCAATCCCGAATAGGACAAATAAAGAGTTTAAATAAAGTACAGCGAAAGTCTTTTTAAATACATCACAGAGTAAATAAGTTACAGCGGAAGTCTTTCTTGAAATCTTACAAAAAGGGTTAAGATCGTAATGATCATCTGCCCAAGGATCTCAACCTGATTAAAAGATCATTATTAAAACATCCAAAAATAACCGTCGTCTTCATAGTCAATCTAGTCTCCTCATATCTTCGCTCTATCTGATGTGCCGAATCGAACGGATGACACCAGCCAACCATGCAGAGAACAATTGCGGTTGGTTAGTCTACTGAATAGACTATGCAAGGGTACAAAGCATAAGGTTCAAAGTAGTCGTATTAGGTTAGACTCCTCGTCTCTCGAATAAGTCGAGTACGTTAGTCAACCACCATACTATACTTGAATATGACAAAAGGCATGCACAAGAGAAGTTTCTGGAAGACTGAATCTTCACAGAAATCGACCCGAAAGAAGACTCCAACGGAAGTGAGTCTTAAGGAAATATGACAAATCTGGAACGTTTAAAGAATCAGACATCAGATTTAAAAGTTGACTTAGATGTTTCGGTTTACAACCAACCTCACCGCATACAGCGAATCCAGATTGGAAAGAGAACGTACTCTGATCAAAGTCAAGACGAGCTTTCCTAGCTGTACTATTTACTTAGCTGCACTACTCGCCAAAGGTATATTAATCTTGTGCACTCGGGCACTCTATCTTATTTAATTATAAAACACACGCCACTAAAATACATTAATATTATTAAGCGCGGTAACAAAGCTTAAATCTCAGGGTGATCATTATGTCGACCCAAACTAAAACAACACACAAACACACACACACACGAGGCTTAATATTATTCCGAGAACAACGGAAGTTATTATTACACAGGGTGACCTTACGTTCACCCAGATTACACTACCACAGTGCTTACACTTTAATTTACGGAGTGACAGTTACGTCCACCCCAATTGCACTAGCTAGGTGTTTAATACACAGGGTGACAATTATGTTCACCCAATTGCGCTAGCAAGGCGCTTAAACACTTCAGATCCTTAAAGGTGGATAAGAAGCATAGGTCATGACCCTTAAATTATTATTATTCGGAATTATTCCGAGGAATATTACGTTATAAAGAAACGACTAATCCTTACTTGGATTAACGTTCCTACCAACACTCGTGCTAACTAAACAGTCTAACACATCAATTATTCACATTAAAGCCATCCAGGCAAACGATTTAAACATAGAGATAATAGAAATGGCTAATCCTTACTTGGATTAGCTTTCCTATTAATCCACATGCTATTCTAGCATTAAGATTAAATTCACAACAATACCATCACGGTAATTATCACATATAATTGCGTTGTTCTAATAGATATACAACCTATGATAATGTCATTATTACAGTTTCCAAAACAGTTTATAAAACCATTTCCAGACAAACACAATAATCATTCCAAATTAATTACTCAGATAAACAACTGATAATTAATGTAAATATGGAACGATGAGCAAGAGCGAACCGCCACTTGCCTTAATCCGCAGAGTTTGAACGAAGCCTAACGACGACGGGATTCCGGGCTCGACACAGGAACAGATCTGGCACACAGATTCCTTCGGATCGACCCATACAGAAACCCTAAGTTAGATCCGACATAACAACAGTACGAATCTAAAGGAAGACGAAAGGATACGAAAGGAACGACGCCCGAACAACGACCACCCAGGGCCGAGGCCACAAGAAGCCACGACCTTCTGGCGGCGGTCGCCGGGTTCATCACGGCGGGTGCCGCGTTTATCACGGTGGTCGCCGCCAAGAACACGGCGGTCGCCGCGATGAACCCAGGACAGAACGGCAAGGGCAGAAAACTCACCAAACACACGCAAAACGCTCCCCTTTGGCCTTGCTTGGGTTCTGACCTTCAAAGGCAACCAAGAGGCCTCTCAAGGGCTACTGGAACACACCAACAACACCCCCGACGATCACCACTAAACTCCGGCGAAGCAAGCTTTTCCGGCGAGAAGAGATTTGAGAGATTTAGGCTGAGATTTGTGCCCAATCTGACCCAAAACCTCCTCAATTTATAGCCAAAGCACAAGGGGACACCATGATGGTCTACAACGAGGTGGAGCAGGGCTAAATCGGCGCGTCAGAGGCTCGCCGGTGACTTCTGGGTTTTACCCGCTAGCTAGCTCGCGGCGGGCGCCGCCATTCACCCGGTCGCCGCCTCACAAAACCACTACGGCGGGCAACTTACGGCGGTCGCCGTTTTCTGGTCTTCACGCCCAGCTAGAAGACGAGGGCAATGTTGCCTCGAGCCCTTCGCGGCGGTCGCCGCCTTAATTGCGGCGATCGCCGCCACCGTGGCTTTGCCCTTCTCAGCTTTTGGACGATATCGACTTAACTCGGGATAAAAATAATCGTACACGAACGAGTATTAACATCCAAAGTACGTCGTCTGTATTTTATTTCACTTAGAAAAATATTACAGATATTGAGCACATTACAGAATGTCTCAAACTTCCTGAATTAAATCCGACGTACAAAACGGGTGTTCGGGAAAATCCCCAAAATTCCCAAAATAACCTTACAGAAATACGGGGTATCACACCCTTTGTATTTCCAAGAACTTGAAACATCAAACATATCTTAGCCTTGTACTTTACAAACCAAAAATAAGATTAGAGGAAAAGATATAATGCAACCAAAAATAAAATTAGGGGAAATGATAATATTGCAAACCATAGGGATAATGATTATAATTCAAACTGAAAATAAGACTAGTGTAAATGATAATAATGCAGAAGCAGACTCGTGAAAAGCTACTCGTATTAGCACAAGAAATGTGAATCCAGACAAGTGCATATTTGTATGGAAAAACATACACAACTCACATGAGATGCATGCCACTAAAAGATATAATTTGCAAATCGATGATATTTGATAAGATATAACTTAGTTTTAGTCATTTACAGATGACTTCTAGAGGCTCTTGGGGGGGGGGGGGACTCAAAGCTTCTCAGTAGACTCAATTTTATGGCAACAACTAAAATAATCAAACTCTTAGTGCAAGCAGTATCTCGTTACTTTTCTCTCACCTAATGTTGCCTTGATGATTGCTAGAACAAACTTACATCCTTTGTTGTAGGATGCAATACAAATATGATCTAGTAACTATAACACAACAAAGCTGCTTCAAGAATGTCATACAATAGAAAAACACCTTCACCTAATCCTTAGGGCACACCCTACTTCTTCCCTTATAGTTATGTAATAGAGCCTAGCAATTGAGGAAGATGCTAAGCTTAGTCAACTATCCTTATTAATCTAATGCCAACAAAAATTTCCAACTATAAGCCAAAGAGTTTTCTGGTCCATAGTAATTATTGTAGGTGATCATTAATACAAGTGAAATCAAGACCTAAATTATTGATGCTACATCACAAACCTGTACATATTTTCATCAAAGATTCATAGCAATTTAAGGTCTAACAGCAAAGGACAATAGATAATGCCAAATGAGCTAGTTTCTATGGTTTTACTAAGAGAACTTATTTATAACACCATGATTAATACCAAAAGTATATATGGAGTAGTTCGTATCAATGATAAATATATTCATTGTTGAAGAGAGAGACGAGCGATCTAAGGTTTGATGCGTCCTTGACTCGGATGCGGCCAATCGTGGGCGGCAACGATGGATCTAGGCCTTAGTACTGAGTCGCACGTCCCGGAGGTTGTCGTGGAAGCGGGTGCGAATGGACGCGGTGGTGGGTGCGGCGGCGAGAAAGGACTCGACGCGACGATGGAAGCACGACCTCAGGACTAGGTGTGCGAGCAGCGGGAATGTGGCCTCAGGACTAGGCTCGCAATGGCTTGTAGTGACAAGCGGCGAGGGTGGCTCGAAGCGACGAGCGATGGGTTGTTGTCGTAGCGTCGGCGGCGGAGTGAAAGGGGAGAAGAATTAGATAGGGTGACGTCGGCCTAAGGAAGGAGGAAATTCTCTCAACTTGAACTTAGGTTAATTTTGACGTAAGGAATTACATAGAGGCCGAAGGCCTTAAATAGGGGAGTGTGGGGCTCGGTGGGCCGAGACACGCACTCATGGGCTAGCCCATTCAACATGAATGGAGCACACGCCCAAAAATAGAAACTTCATAAACATAGTAAGTTCTAAAAATAGTAAATGCTAAAGATGGAAAGTCTAAAAATAGAAAGGGACAAAGATGGAAACTTTCTAAAAATAGAAAGTCCCCAAATTAGCCATGCCAAAACTAGAAGTGTCAAACCTAGTACATGAACCTCTAAATGCAAAAATATACTAAGTAAAGATAGGCGCCGAGGAAGACGCTGGCGAGGCGTTATGGACGCAGTGACGCGGTAGCGGGTGCGATGACGCGGCGCGCGGCGGCATTGGTGTGGCGCGATGTGGCTAAGCTTGCGGGGGCGTCACACTGGGCTCAGGTGGCAGCGACTCTGGGGGGCTATCTTCAGGGCAGGCAACAGTGGACAGGAGGTGAAGTGGAGGCACGGTTTCGGGCGTGCCGTAGCTCGCATTGAGGCGCGTGACAAGCAATTACGTGGCGTCGGCGATGGCCTTCGCACGCGACCTTGTCACGGGACCAAGCGACTGCACACTCATGGCTATCTCTTCCTCCGTGGCCGTCATGAAAGGCAGGGGGCAAAGGCGCATCACCCTCCCCCGATTGGTTGTGAAGCGTCCCCGCTTCACCCTCATCGAACTCTGGCGCCACGTACAGTGTGAGATCGGCGACGTTGAAGGTCGTGTGGATGCCAAAATCCGGTGGCAACTCAATCTCATATGCATTGTCGCCAATAGCCTTGATCACGCGGAAGGGGCCATCTCCACGCGATGCTAACTTGGATTTGCGCTTGGTGGGGAAGCGATCCTTATGGAGGTGGACCCAAACCAGATCTCCTGGTGCGAACACCATCCTCTTCCTGCCCTTGTTGTGTTGGGCCTCATACTGACGCGCGCGGCACTCCAACTGGACGCGGGTCCGACGATGAAGCTCTTGAATTTGCACGACGCGGTCAACGGCGGTGACGTGCTCATCTTCCCGCAGCGGGCGCGGCAACATGTCCAGGGGTGTCAAGTGATTGCGGCCGTACACAATTTCGAATGGCGTGAGCCTTGTGGCCGAGTACCTGGACCTGTTATAAGAGAACTCAATAAATGGAAGTAAGTCCTCCCAACGCCTGGGGTTGGCCTTGAGCATCGTCCTAAGGAGGGCTCCTAAAGTGCGGTTTGTGACCTCCGTTTGGCCATCGGTTTGGGGATGGTAGCTAGTGGAGAATAAGAGTTTGGTGCCTAGCTTTCCCCAAAGAGTCCTCCAAAAATGTCCTACAAACTTGGTATCCCTATCACTCACAATAGATCTAGGAACACCATGTAAACGAACCACATGCTCAAAAAATAAATCATCTATGTCACTAGTATTATGGGTCGTCTTGCAAGCTATGAAGTGTGCCATCTTGGAAAACCTATCCACAACCACAATAATAGAATCCTTACCCCTACGTGTGAGCGGCAAGCCGGTGATGAAATCCATGGACAAGTCTTCCCAAGGCCCTAGTGGAATCAGCAAGGGTGTGTAAAGGCCGTGTGGGCTAGCGCGTGCCTTTCCTCTCTGGCAATTCACGCAACTGCGATAGTACCTAGTAACCTATGTAGCCATACGTGGCCAAAAGAAGTGTTCCCTCAAGGCAGCCAAAGTCCTAGAAATCCCAAAGTGGCCTCTGCCATCATAAGCCTCTTGAATGAGGAGGGTCCTAACGGATGAGCTAGGGATGCACAATCGTCCTGCCTTATAAAGGAAACCATCTACCACAAAATAGGACTCAAACTCACGAGATCTAAGACATTCCTCGAAAATTGGCTTAAAAAATGGATCAACCAAATATAAGTCTTTAATCAAAGCAAAACCAAGAATTTTAGTTTGGAGATGAGTTATAAGTCTCTAAGGAAACAAATAATCGGCCTTGGTAACGGAAGAAAGAAAGAAATCACAATCTTATCTTTTTGTGATTGGAAAGAGAAAAGGAGATAATGCAGATTTTTTATCAACAAAATAGGAAATTAAATCACGCAAGATTTTATCTTATCCTAATCACACACAAGCTTGCTAGGGTTTGAACAAGAAAATTTCGGCCAAGCGACTTGGCTTGTAGAAACCGACAATGGCATGCAACACACAAATCACAATCGGCGGAAAAGAAAAAAAATTAGTGGTGGCAGCGGAAGAAGGTGGTGGTGGCGGTGAAAATTTGTGAACAAATTGCAACTTAAGAGAAGCGACTTATAAGACCACGGAGCTCTGATGCCAGTTGATGCGTCCTTGACTCGGATGCGGCCAATCGTGGGCGGCAACGATGGATCTAGGCCTTAGTACTGAGTCGCACGTCTCAGAGGTTGCCGTGGAAGCGGGTGCGAATGGACACGGTGGTGGGTGCGGCAGCGAGAAGGGACTCGACACGACGATGGAAGCACGACCTTAGGACTAGGTGTGCGAGCGGCGGGAATACGGCCTCAAGACTAGGCTCGCAATGGCTTGTAGCGACAAGCGGCGAGGGTGGCTCGAAGCGACGAGCGAGGGGTTGTTGCCGTAGCGTCGGCGGCGGAGTGAAAGGGGAGAAGAATTAGATAGGGTGACGTCGGCCTAAGGAAGGAGAAAATTCTCTCAACTTGAACTTAGGTTAATTTTGACGTAAGGAATTACATAGAGGCCGAAGGCCTTAAATAGGGGAGTGTGGGGCTCGGTGGGCCGAGACACGCACACGCCCAAAAATAGAAACTTCCTAAACATAGTAAGTTCTAAAAATAGTAAATGCTAAAGATGGAAAGTCTAAAAATAGAAATGGCCAAATATGGAAACCTTCTAAAAATAGAAAGTCCATAAATTAGCCATGCCAAAACTAGAAGTGTCAAACCTAGTACACGAACCTCTAAATGCAAAAATATACTAAGTAAAGATAGGCGTCGAGGAAGACGCTGGCGAGGCGTTGTGGACGCAGAGACGCGACAGCGGGTGTGATGACGCGGCGTGCGGCGGCAATGGTGTGGCGCGATGCGGCTAAGCTTGTGGGGGCGTCACACTGGGCTCAGGTGGTAGCGACTCCAGGGGGCTATCTTCAGGGCCGAAAACGGTGGACATGAGGCAAAGTGGAGGCGCGGTTTCGGGCACGCCGTAGCTCGCGTTGAGGCACGCGACGAGCGATTGCGTGGCGTCAGCGATGGCCTTCGCATGCGACCTTGTCACGGGCCCAAGCGACTGCACACTCATGGCTATCTCTTCCTCTGTGGCCGTCATGGAAGGCAAGGGCGCATCAAGGTTCCATGGGAGAAGGAGCAGATAAAAAAACATAGTCATCAAAGTTGTTAAACATGACTAAATCTTTCTCTAATTAAAAGCCACCAAGATGAGACATTGCATCAGGCTTTAGGAAACCACAGTACATAGCAAACTAAAGATGTAAGAAACTAATCACGTGTTATAACAAGATGAACAAAACACAACTTTTAAATATATGTTCAAAGGATTCATTTTGATATTCCAAACAGAGCTAACCAAGGCATTCACAGAAGACAAAAAAGAAAAAAAAAAGTTCATTCACCATGTCGTCTTCTTTGTCATCACACCCATGGGTAAGCATGCTAGAGTTTCTTGCAAGAGATGAAAAATACAATCCTTAGGGAGAAAATTAAAAATGAGTAAGAAAGCCCAATCACTATTCGAAGAACATTGCATCTAGTTGCAATTGTATAATATATGATGCCCTGATTGTCCTACCCAATCTACACCAGGTTTGCTTCTCTAGTTAATAGATTGTACTCTACTGATCATTTTACATTCCTGTATAGTAAGATTGAAAATTTTCACCTGAATTCGCTTGTTTCAAGCATATTGTATAGTTCCATCGTACTTGCCTTCATTGAACTTCAAAACATTGTTAGAAAGAATTGGGTATATGCGGGTATTTATTAAAGCCACTAATGTCCATTAAACTACCAATGCTTAAGTGCCTACTTGTAGATCTGTTATCAAAGGTTGCGTGTACATTCCACCTAAGGAAAAAATTATAACTTGAGCATCAGGTGTTGCCTTCTTCAGCAATGGCAACATTGATTTTGTCATGCCATAAGTACCCAATACATTTTCGGCAAAGTTCATCTTAAATATGTAAAAGTAGATCACTTGCTTATAATGGCAATAAATGAAGTTGGACATATGCTGAAATATATGTGCTAGGTATTTGGAGACATACCCTTCTAATGTCAAAATACATTTACTCTCAAGCAAGCCAACATTGTTAACCTAATGAGCAAAAGAAAGAGAGATACCACAACATGTCATTAGTTTTGACCCAATGAGCTTCAAATTCACATCACTTACTACTACTGAGGTTAGCAGATCGATATTTAATTTAAAGATGTTTAGATTGTCACAAATATATATGATAAAGTTACCACAGTGGGTCATTAGGATCTAAGCAAAAGAACTGTAATTTCACAAGTATGCTGGCCAATTTACCTCTTGCTATTGCTTAGCTTTTGACAACAGTTGGTCTTGTTTCTGCCATTACAAATAAGAGAAAGGAAAACAGTTAAAAATAAGAAATCTCCTTACAAAATTTCCCAAAATGAGGAATATATTTTCATAGAGAAAGGTAATCCAAAAGCTATACGATGCAAGAAGAGCAACAACTCACCACATAGACACTACAAAATTAGAAGCAATTAAGGAAAAAGGAAGGGAGAGCTTACATTCTCCTTCCTGAAAGAGTGCTTCTTTTCCTTAGTTGTTTGTGTTGAATCTAGAACCATTATCAGAGCCAGTTTGCTAGAGTAATGCAAAATCTTGGCTTTTAGTTTTGATATTTCTGCATATCTTATTAGGAACCTTGAAAATTGATCGATCTTTTCCCCATGGATTAGACCAATGGACTTATAATCGATGGTTCAAACTTCCAAGATTGTTGAGTACCTGAGTGTGAACTCCGTCAATAAGATGAATCCAAACATCAAAATATTTACTTGTAAAATCTACTTCGATAAACAAAATTATTGAGTCTTATTTAACCTTTATTTTTGGGTCAGATGTTGAGATATCTTCATTACATCATCTTACATATATCTTCATGTAAAAGGTTAAGTAACATTTACAGATTAGTTTGGTGGAAGAAATTACTTATCAATTGATGACTGATGATGTTGGCTCCTTCCTAGAGAGTCCTTTCATAAGTGATAAGACCGTATATATGTATATATTATTGTCTCTTTACTATTTTTCTTTTCTTTAAATCGTACACAAGTACTCAAATATAGACCATAAACTTAGATTGTAAGGAGTATCTTAGAATCACGTATGCACTAATAGATTGCATATTTCCAAGCATAGCACCACAGACAATCCCAGGAAAAAAAAATCTATCTCATTTTTAGAAAGTTTATCAAAGTAGAGTTAACTTAATGTTAACCGGTCCAATGCTTGAATTATGTGAAATTATATTATGTGTACAGAGTAAAAATGATAAATCAAGTCCTTTCCAAATGGTAGGGCACTCAAATTAGGGCTTAATAAGATTGAATTCATCAAAACTTGAAGTTTTGATAACAAAAACAATCAGGGCTTAATTTTTAAAGCAAATTGAGGAGAAATTGAAAAGTAGTATACCTATATTAGGATCAAACAACAATGGAGATGGTAGGGCACTCAAATTGTTTTAGATTGGTGAAAACTGACAGGAGATTAAATCATATAATAACAAAAAATATAGAATGAAGAGACCTAAAACCCTAGAAATTGACTAATCGCGATACCTTCGAAGAACCAATAGGGAGGCGACCAAAAGCTACGGATGGCCGATAATCTATGCTTGAGTACGTCGGCGATCTCTCCCTCCGGCGCCTCCACTATCGCCATCCTTAGTTTCCATGTCCCTTCCTCCATTTCCAGCCCGGACGACGACGGGCTCAGCCAGAAGAACGGAAACTCCGCCGTCAACTACGATGCCATCGCCCCATCTCTACCCACGCCGAGGCGAGCCACTCCAAGATACCACTTAGAGCCGGTTTTCATGAAATGGAATGTTGAAGACTCGATTGAATTTGATCAGGGACTTCGAGAGACAAGAGCGTTCTCTAATTTAGTTGTGGAGGCATGAATGAGAGAGAGGTGTAGATTGAACGGTTTTACAGTTTTTTTATGAAAATGTGGGGTTAATAGTTTTTTTTTTTATGAAAACAGGGAGGCGTCATTGGGTTTCAATTCGAGTTTCACTTGGAGAAGTATCTTAGCATGCCGTCATGCTCTTGATATGGGATTACTGTGGTCCATTGGTAATGGCAACGAGGTGAATGTATGGAGGGATAAATGGCTACCCCGACCCCACAGTTTCAAGGTGATTGCAAATGTTAATGGTGGGGATCCTAATCTCCGTGTTATTGATATAATTGACTGGAGTTTGGGGGGTTGGCGCAAGTCTTCTATTCGGGAGCTGATGCTTCCGTGTGATGCTGAGCTCATTCTTAAAATCCGCCTATTGGAACCATCGGTTGTGGATGAGAGAGTCTGGTTTCATTCTAAGGATGGTTTCTTTACAGTCAGATCGGCTTATCACCTTCTGTTGCATACAGAGTTGGATCGTAACTGCTCTGATTCTTCTTTTGCGGAATAATCTTCCTCTAGTATTTGGAATCAGATTTGGAAGCTTGACATCATGCCGCGAATCAAGTCATTTTTCTGGAGGGCTTGTAAGGAGGCATTGCCTACTAAAGTGAACCTTCTCAAAAGACACATTACACATGATGATTTATGTGAGGTTTGTGGGCGATGTGAGTCTGGCATCCATGTTCTGTTCCATTGCATTGAAGCCCGTAAGATTTGGAATTTGGTTCCTGAGATTGCTGGGTGGGGTTCCAATGCCTCAACTGTCATCAATTTCTTTGATCATGTTCTCTTTAATTTGGGCAAATTGGATCAGCAACTCTGGGTGATCCTGCTCTAGAGCGTCTGGCAATCTTGCAATTTACGGATCTTTGAAGGTATGTCGTCTGATGTTGAGACATTTGTTCGGGATGCTATCTTGCTTTGCGATGAATTCTTAAGTTGCAATGTACGTGCAGAACTGGAGATTCTGACTGGTGTTTTTGCTCCTCCGTCATGGATCAAGCCGGCTCCTGGACTCATAAAGATTAATTGTGATGCGTCGGTAACTGTGGATGATGGTTGTGGTGTCAGTTTCATCAGACAAAATTCTGATGGGAGGGTTCTGTTCATTGGCTCTTGTCGAATCTACGATCCATCAAACGTTGAGTTTGCTGAAGCAGAGGCGATCTGGTGTGCTTTGAAGAGATGTGTTGAACTTGAATTTCCTCACATTGTGATTGAATCAGACTGTCTTCCTGTGATTTCGAAGCTCCGGAATAGACGTTTGTGAAAGGGCCTATATGGTGTGTTGTTGCAATCTATTGGTGTGATCCAATCCCGCTTTGAGTCTTGTCGATGGAATTTTGTTAGGCGCCAAGCTAAAGCTGCTACTCACTTAATTGCTAGCTTAAAACCCCCTGAAGCTCTATTTTTTAATTCTCTTGATGCTTTTCCTTTGGACCTGAACTATGTCCTACTTGCTAATTGTGCTTAATACAATTTCGATATTTCTGCTCAAAAAAAATAAAATAAAAGGGCTAAAAGAGGTGTCACGTGGCGGAAGAAGGATGAGGGGAAGAGGTGCAACATGGCGGAAAAAAGAGGAGGGTAAGACGTTTGCTTTAATTGTATAGTACATAGATGAAACACGATAACATAAACCGAACCGGACTAAGACCACCCACAACGGTGTGTTCTTAACAATTTAAAATCATAATTTTTTTAGCAACAGTGCATAAAATATAAAAACATGTGCCTGAAGTTGCTTGGTAAGAAACCAGCTAAAAACCGGATAGTCCAAGGGGATGTTTGTTTGTGATTTTTTTAACGCACAAACTAAATCTTTTTGTGACAAAATACATGCAAAGCCAAACATAGCCCAAAGCCATGTGTCAGCTACTGCGGGTATCTCGGAGTGTGCTTTTAAGCCCTTGGATCATAAGAAGATCAAGGATGCATAAAATTACTTAAAAGAATGCCTTTTGACTATTTTAAATCGAATTTTAGCCCGAATATAAACAAAATTGATGGAAAAAATATTTTTAATATTTTTATTTTATTTTTATCTATGTATAGACATCCATTTTGCATTCATTAAAAAAATATTATTGAAAATATGCAATATAAGTAATCTAAGTATTAAAATGATTTTAGTATTTACTATATATAAATTAATTATAGAATATTTTTTATTGAATATAAGTAAGATAAGAAATGCGATATTTTAAAATGGTTTTAGTATTTATTATGAGTACATAATTTTTTGTATTTAAAAAAATAATATGATGTATATGTTATATGAAATTAAAAAATAAAATAAATATATTACATGACATTAGACATGAACATTTATATATTACAAGACATATAACATAAAATTTAGCATATTGAAACAACATTACACATGAAATAATATATTACATCAACATTACACATGAAATTAAAAATATTAAAATAACATTACACATGAAAATTAAGATATTACAAGACATTACACATAATATTATACAGTACGCATAAACATAACTAGAAGAAACAACATAAGTAAATTAGAATAAAAACTAACATAGATGTGAAGCTATTCTTCACTTAGTTAACGAAACACATAAATGTGAAGTTATTCTTCACTTAGGTAACAAGAAACATAGTTGTGAAGCTATTCTTCACTTAGGAAAATTAAAAACATAGATCTCAAATTCTTTTTACTTATTAGGAACAACTCACCCATCAATTCTACCTTTATCATCTTTTGACCAGGACTTAACTCGCCGAATGCAAGAAGTTGAGTTAGCATTTGAATCTTTTGAGTACGAACGTAGTCATTCTGAGTACGAACATAGTCATCAATAATCTTTTTCTGCTCTTTTAAAGTCTCTCTTTTCGCCTCTTGTTTTTGCATATCTCTGTTAGCTTGGAGCATAGTCAGCCTATCGACTTTTTCTAAATGTGCTTGCATGGGTTCACTTGAACTTTGAGCAACTTGTTTTCCCTTCTTCTTTGCATTCTTTATACCAGTAGGGCGGACTGGAGCACCTTCATGAGGAGGAAAGGCAACACTTTCAGGTCCAGATACACTAGTAGGGGTATCTGGATTGGAGCTTGAAGAGTAAAATCCAGCTTCATTCAACTTTGATCGTTTGGAACTCCCTCCACCCTCTCTAGCCAACCAAGTGCACCACTTTGGTTCATTCTGGAGCTCACGCCATACATGCTCATACAAAAAGTCAACACCATTATCCAAAGTCCAAAAGAAATAAAGTATGTGCATTTCTTACCATATCAACCTCATTTTCCCCACTAGCTTTTCGGTTTACAGCTCATCTATAGCAATCGACAAATTTTTGAGTGTCGCTGGACATGTTGTGCCACCTTGTTTTTAATGAGGTCAAACGCCTATGAACCCAAGTGTCATCCTCTTGAACTCTTCTTGTGTTGTAGTATTCTTCCACTCGATCCCAAAATAAGCCGCACTTTTGATTAGTGCCTACAATAATATTTGTGCTGGTGTTAACCCATGCACTGGCCAACAACAAATGCTCATCTTGACTCCACTTATTTCTTTTCTCACCACCTTGACGAGAGGCTTTTTGAGGAGGGGCTTTTTAAAGAGTGTTTTTTTATGAGGGCTCCTTCATGAATAGGATTTGGTTCATGAATAACTTGTATATCATCAAGACTTGGCACATGTTGTTGTGAGCTCCATTGTTGAAATGCAGAAGCACTTCCATACATATGAACCTGGGGTATTAGGAGAAGGGAATGCATATGGATAACCTTCAACATTTTGCCCATAATGCCCTGAATGGTTTGTTTGTTCTGCAGACAGATCTAAAAAGTTTCAGAAATTGGAAGGAATTTTGATAGTTGTAAGGTCGATTTGGATCCATATCGAAGAAAATGAGAAATGTCACTTTGAGAAAATAAGAGAGAAGCTCTGAATTTAAAGGATTGGGAAAGTGCAAAGATCTTATTCCAAACCAACACATATATATAGCAAGAAAAAAAGTTATATTTGAGACCATTGATGATGCTCTGAATTTTGTTCTACTCCACACCATTAATGGCGATTTACCCAATACTATCACTTCATCTCTACTTGAGACCATTAAATGTGATTTGATTTTTTGTCTAACAAAGACCATTAATTGTCTTTTTTCCCAATGCTCTCACTTTTCCACTACCCGATATCATTAATGATACTCTGAATTTTGCTATGCCCAAAACCATTGATGGTGATTTACCCAATTTTATCACTTTTTCTCTACTCGAGACCATTGATGATGATCTGATTTTTTGTCTAACAAAGACCATTCATAGTCTTTTTCCAAATGCTCTCACTTTTCCATTACCCGAGACCATTAATGATTCTCTGAATTTTACTCTGCTTGAGACCATTAATGGTGATGTACCCAATGCTATCACTTTCTCTCTACTCGAGACCATTTTTGTCTAACCAAGACCTTAATAGTCATTTTCCCAATGCTTCCACTTTTCATGTGCTTTGATCTGCCCAATGCGTTGAATGTTTCTATCCCCAATGTTATCACTTTTCCTCTGCCCGATGCTCTCACTTTTGTTATGCCCGATGCTCTGACTTTTGTTATGCCCGATGCTTTCACTTTTTTCTCTGCCCAATGCGTTGAATGTTGCTCTCCCTAATCACTAGTGGAAAAAACCCTTATAGAGGTGGGCCTTTGGACACTTATTGAGGCGAACACCATTCGCTTCAACTAAGGGGGCTGCAACAAGTAGGGACACTTTTTGAGGCGGGCATTTTACGCCTCTAAAAGGACCTTATTGAGGCGGGCCTCCGAAGCCCGCCTCAACAAGTCCCTCACTTTGGCGCCAAAATGAGGGACTTGTTGAGGCGGGCTTCGAAGGCCCGCCTCAATAAGTAAACACTTGTTGAGGCGGGCCTCTATAGGCTCGCCTCAACAAGTCTCTTTTTTTTTTTAAATAAAAAATCGGGACCCTGGTTTTTTGTAATACCGGGGTCCCATTTCTTTTTTTTTTATATAAAAAAATCAGCTCAAATGGATAAACAATGTCGACAAGTAGATATACAAAATAAGAAACATTCATCTGAACAATCAATAGTACAGCATCGGTTCCTCTTGTGACTCATTACACAAAAGCTGGATATTCAGTAGTTGAATATGAACACATGTTTAATTAACAAAATGGATAAAGTATATGATAAAAACAAACGCATACAAGGATGGTGCTACCATATCTACATTTCTTCGATAATAGTTCTAAGTTCTAACTGCTAAATAAACAATGTCGACAAGTAGATAAAACAAATCTGTGATACTAAATTCATCATGGTAGAGAATAGTCTGTGATACTAAATTCATCATTAATTCTTCCAATTGATCGGTGATTCAGTGGTAATGTTCTCCCCACATTCAGCCACAACAAATTTGATCCATAGCAGAACTTTCTGTCACCAAGATCAGATATCATCGTAGATAAGAATCCAGTAACTAGCATACACTATGATACTAAATTCATCATGGTAGAGAATAGTCTATGTAATTCAAAATCTATTTAGTGTAATAGATTTAACTTGCAATGCTTATATATGAACAAGGAAGAGAAGATAAAGTTGAAGCAGAAGACAAAATACCTGATTGGCTAATCCGTGAAGTGGACCGGCTAAACCATTTTAAAGCAGCTGCAAATGAAAGGGTAGGGATCTGAAAGAGCACTAGCAACCTGCAATTAGAATCACAACAACTCAGCCATCTTTACACTTGAGTGATCAAACACATTGATGTCCAAGTGAAATGTAATAGAACATTACCATAGTACTCAGGTAACTCCTCCAACATTTACCTGTGGATTGTGATATACAACTTCATTAGCTCAAAACAACACACTAACCCTTATTAAACAACATAATATATCAGCATAGCAAACAACTAGAACAATTTAAGACACAACATAGCTCAAAAGTGAAAATATCAAAAGAAGAGGACATATATGACTCAAAATACTCACATTTCCTTGGTGCCAAAGAAATACACTAGAACTTTCTTCTTGTCAGATTTGTACCCCCATGCCTCAGGCTCACTTACCTAGCATCAAAAACCTACTTCTTAGTTTATAATAGCATAAAAATCAATTATAAAACCATAGGCAAAATATACAAGTATCAATAAAACAACATCTCCTGACAATATCTCCTGACAATAAAAGTAATTCTTTATCGTGAGAAAACGATAACAGCTAACACAAAACTAACTGCAAAAACAACATCTCCTAACAATAAAAGTTACAAATTATATACACATGCTCACCAAGATTCTTGCTAAATTTCCATTCTCACGTCCATAAATTGCACATATATCTAGCAGCTTGGGTAAGTCAAGCAGTCCTTTTTCCTGCAAAAGGACTACATAAAGAATCAAAATAGGATATTAGTGAACAAGAGATTATTAGAGGAGACAAGGTTTTACCATTCTATGATAAGTTTTCAATGTTCTATTTTCTGACTTGTTTTTATCTCTGTTTGTTAGATTTGGAAGAAAAACTACATTTATCAGATAACATTTGGTGAAATTGTCACCATTAGCAGAACACTACCAATGGGAAAAACAAAGATTTTGTATAAATAGCATAACAGTTATGACTATGTATCACATATAATCAAAAACCAAATTCATACACATATAACTACACATATACACGTATAACTAAATCAATACACATATAACACTAACATAAATGTATTTATATTCCATCAAATGCAAATAGGGACAACATGGACAATACTGATTTTATACTACAACACTACAACAGGGACACCGGACATAGTCACACAGCAAAATACTACTTTTAAAAGCTTCTCTGCTCAAACAATCATCAATACATAACAATTCGTCGACTGTTCTTATTAATAAGAAAATCTAACTGTTCTTGCTTTAATAATGAGGTTCTTGGAAAGTTCTTCCTTATAATTTAAAAAGTGGAATCCATTCATCTCAGATTTCAATTCTCCCAACTGAACTCAACACTGCCCTAGAAGATGAATTTCATCAAGATCGTACAGAAGACAGTCATTATAGGGATTCACGCTTGAAGAACTATAAAAATTGCAAAATGCAAACAGGAATGCCAGAATCCAAGCTCATCAAGACAGCAACGAACTCCAAAAGCAATTTTTTTTTGGTGATTCAGGGATAAAGCACACTTACGACAATGCAGAGCTCCGGAGGAGAGATCGGCGGTAGGAGAAATCCGGAAGAGAAATCGGCGGCGAATGGAAGACGGACGACAACGACGAAGATGGAGGAGACAAAGATGGGGTGGTGGCCGGCGACGACTCCTGCGAGCTCAGACTCCTGCGAGCTTGCAAATACCGGGAGGGAGGGAGTTGGCGAGTGGAGGAGATGGGAGTCGGTAGAGGAGACCGAGAGGAGATGGGAGGGCGACGCCGACAGTGCAGAGAAGGGAATGGGAGAACGGGAGAAATGGGAGAACTTGCGACCGGGAGGATATGGGAGCTGCAGCTGCTGAGACTAGGGAGAATGGGAGGGGACATTAGGGTTTTTTTCCTTTTATATTAGGAGGGGAGATTAGGCCGAATAATGGTCTAATAGAGGCGGGCCTCACATGACCGCCTCTATTGGACATATTTGTTGAGGCGGGCTTTAATAGGCCCGCCTCTACAAGCTTTAATTGAGGCGGGCTACTTGGCCCGCCTCAATTAGTTAGCATTAGAGGCGGGCCTTATCTTGGCCCGCCTCTAATACTTTAGCGGAAAATGTTTTTTCGGATACTTGTTGAGGCGTATATTAATTTGCCCGCCTCAAAAGATATTTTTGAGGCGTATAAATTAATTATCCGCCTCAAAAACAAAAAAAAAGTGATTGCCTAAGTCGTTGTTGAGGCATTTTGAACTATGTACGCCTCTAAAAGGGAGCCTCAAAAAGTGTTTTTTCCACTAGTGAATGCTCTCTCACTTTACTCTTTCATGTTCTTAATGATGCTTTAACCTCACATCTTTCTTTTCTTCTTATATATACATATGGTTTAGGAAAAGATCTCTACAACATCATCTTCTCCAATCTTACTCTTCCATATTTCACTCTCACAAAAAACACTCATTGTTTCATATCTCCCTTACAAATGGATCCCCATCAGATTATTTGGGATCTTTTGAACCCAAATGATAGTTCATCATCCGATGAGCTTGATGATGAGATTAATGAAGCTATGTTTTTAGCAACAAAACATCTATCCAAGGGTGATAACTCTCAACCAAGAAGAAGTCGAAGATACATCGATCGAGAGCGTGAAAAAGGTCATCCCAACTAGTCAAATATTATTTTTCCGAAGTCCCACCGCTTGTGTATTCTGAAGAAATATTTCACATGCGGTTTAGAATGCATAGACCCCTTTTCTTACGCATAGTTAACCAAATGTCAACCACGTTTGAGTATTTTCGTCAAACGAGGGATGCAACAGGCATACAAGGCCTATCTCCATTACAAAAATGCATTGCAGCTATTCGCATGTTGGCATACGACATGTGTGCAGATCAGGTAGATGAGTATCTTCGAATAGGTGAAACAACTGCTCGACAATGCCTAGCTAACTTTGTCGATGGAATCATTTCTTTGTATAGTACTACATACCTCCAAAGACTAACAACAAAAGACATGCAACTACTCCTTCATGTAGGATATATGCGTGGGTTTCCTGGAATGATAGGTGGCATCAATTGTATGCATTGGAAATGGAAGAATTGTCCAACTGCATGGCAGGGCCAGTTCTCACGTGGTCATGGAAAACCGACAATCATCTTAGAAGCAGTTGCATCATATGATATGTGGATTTGGCATGCATTCTTTGGAACACCTGGTACGTGTAATGATATTAATGTTCTTGATCGTTCTCCTGTATTTGATGATGTTTTGGAAGGGATATCACCACCAGTGAATTTTACCGTCAATGGCCATGAGTATAACATGAGTTACTATCTCACTAACGGTATTTACCCACCATGGGCAACATTTGTACCTTCCATTCGACTTCCAAGAGGGGATAAGGCAAAATGTTTTGCTCGTTATCAAGAGGCATACCCAAAGGATGTGGAACGAGCTTTTGGAGTTTTGTAAGCTCGATTCGCCATCGTGAAGAACCCAGCACTTGCTTGGGACATTGATCTCATTGGGAAGATAATGAGAGCGTGCATTTGCACAATATGATAGTGGAGGATGAACGAGATACATACAGTTTGTATTATGATGTGTCTCAGTTTGAGCAATCTAGTACTAGTGACAACACATACTCCACTGATCGACCAGCTTTCATGACATACTACATAACCACTCGAGTGCAACTCCGAAATAGGAATACACACCAACAACTAAAAGATGACTTGGTTGAGCACATATGGCAGAAGTTCGGACATGGTTATGTTAGAAATTAGTAATTTTATGTACGATGTCATTTTAATATGTTTTTATGTATTTGCGTGTGTTGTTACAATCTCATGTTCTTGTTTTTATGTATTTCCTTGTTTTCATTTCTTATATGTTTTCATGTATTTGCATGTAGAATTTCATGTTCTTGTGTTTTATGTATTTTCATGTTTTCATTATAAATAAAGTTAGTTGTTCTTTGCGTTCTATTATAATTTCAAACTTAAAATGTCAATTGTATATAGTTATTTTATAAATTTAGGTACACAAAATATATATACATAAAATTGAAAACTGAAATGTATTCAACAAATTCAAAATATTCTAATTATAATTTAAATTTTTTTAATAAATATTATACCATATTAATATGGTTGTCTTTTTAATTAATTTTTTAAACTATGAAATTTTATATTTTATATTCAAAACATTATTACATATTTAAATAGTTGATAAGTAAATAAAGTTATAGTTAAAAAAACTTGGATTAAAAAACCATGGATGTAGAAAAAAAATAGAATGAATTTTTAAATGATGTGAAAGAGAGAAAGTTAAAAAAATTGTTAAAAAACCATGTAAAAAACTTACTAATGTAACGGTCTAAGTGAACCGGGAGATATAAGAGTTTCGCTCTGTGATATCTCCCGATTCGACTGTTCTCGGCGTCGACACCTGTTACTCAGCATCCCAAATTGTAGATTTGCAGAGAACGTTTAGCAGCATTTCCCTCTCTTAGTTATGGCACTCCATTAAATCTCACGCCACTGTTCTGCTCAATTCCGTTTCAAGTCGTCTTCATTTACTTCTCTGCGTTCAACCTTCTCTACTTTTTTATTTCACCCTCTCAGTTCAAGTGATCCTGATCTATCCCGTTGGCAAATAGAACAATAGCCATGGGATTTACTGATCAGGTCTTGATTCGGAAATTGATTGTTCCAATATTGTCTAATTCAATGTTATTGTCACCTTTTGATGTGTTTATCAAGTTTTCTTCTTTTTTTTTGTTTTCATTTGCAGGTAAATTTACCAGTAAAAGTGGCTAGGGTTTTGAATCAGGGGTCTTCTCTTATGAGCATGGATTTTCATCCTCTTCAACAAACCTTGCTCCTTGGTTAGTTTAACTCCAAATTAATTGAGTTTGCCGTATCCTGTTGGTGATCTATGTAGTTTACTCCATTAATTCAGACACTTGATTGCCCAATTTTGAGATTGGAATATCATTGCAACATAATTGTGATTCTGCCTATTATCGATTTGTCAATTCAGTTGGCACAAATGTTGGAGATTTCACTTTATGGAATGTTGTATCTGGTGAGAAGCTGGTCTCTAGGAAATTTGAAGTGTGGGATCTTTTTGAGTGTTCAATTCCTCTGCGGGTATGCGCTTCTTTTTTTTGTCTAAATATGTCATCTAGTTGCTCTTACACCGATTTAACTTGTAACAAAATAATTTTACTGATCCTTGTTGATTGAGGAATGCTTCAACCTATTGCTTTCCAGGCAGCATTGTCAAAAGATTCTAGTGCATATATAAACCGTGTACTTTGGTGCCCTAATGGATCCTTGTTTGGTGAGTTGTATGCGGTATTCTCGGTGGATATCAATTGGTAGTTTGCGCAATTTAGGTAGAATTTGAACTGTAATCATGGTATCATATTCTTACATTATATATGACATCAGGAGTAGCATACTCAAGGCATATTGTACATATATACTCGTACCATGGCCATGATGATGTGCGAAGGCATTTAGAGGTATATATGCTTTCTAACAGCCCAGTGGCGTCATAAGAAGCTTTGTGGATTTCATTTAGGTTTATTATCCAGCATCATTTCCTTGATTAATTAATTCTGTTTACTATTTGTTCAGATTGATGCTCATTTTGGAGGAGTGAATGATATTGCCTTTTCAACCCCCAATAAGCATCTTTCTATTGTGACCTGCGGTGATGATAGGACAATCAAGGTTGGCTTAAATTTACTTATATTTTTGTTTATATATGATAACACTTAAAAGGATTCTTTATTTGATGCTTTAAGGTGTGGGATGCTGCTACTGGTGTAAGGCAATATAGCTTTGAAGGCCATGAAGCACCTGTTTATTCTGTCTGTACTCATAGCAAGGAAAACATTCAGGTGACTGTCTTTATCTTTTTTAAAACCACCATCTTCATGAACAAAGAAATATGTTTCAATTATTTTCTCCCTATAACTGTCCCTTTAATTTGAAAATTTGTGTTATGTATCAGGGTTGACATTGAGTTATTGAATATTTTTATTTTGATGTTGCATTGTTGGGGTTTCAAGTTGCACACTTATTCTTCTTCTTCTACTTATTATTATTATTATTATGGTTATTCTAGTTATTTTCGTCTTGAGGTTGAAGAAGACCTTTAATTTGGACTCTTAGATTTTAATGGAATGAATCCGTTTATCATTGAATTTGATTAAACCTTAGGTTAAGTGATAATTGAAAGAAATAGAAAAGGTGGTCTTTTTTTGGTAAAAATAAATAGGCGGTGGTTTTATGCTCAGAATAAAATGTAGGGTGGTGTTTTGAGATTTTTTTTCTTCATAAAAGCATGTGTATTTCAGGTGTGTTTTGTAACGAAAAATATTGAAAATGAAGTTTAAAAATGCAGTTGTTTTTCTTATTTTTAACGTTGCAATATCCAATAATTTGACTAAAGGACGAGTATATAATTTGACTAAAGGACGAGTATATATCATCTCACCCCTAATGTTTAGGGGCTTTAATAGATCATTTAATAGGTTGAGGACTCGTTTGGGACTTGGGTCAAACATTGGGGACTAAGGAATGGATTTACCCGTTGTATATGTAGTATGGTTTACTGTATTCCCAAACTGTATATTAGTATATTACTAAATTCTCACTTCTATTCCAAGCCTGAGCCTAATCCCTCTCTATTTCCTGCATCAGTTTGTCTTCTCAACTGGATTAGATGGGAAAATAAAAGCATTTTTATACGATGATGCCGGGTCACGAATAGACTTTGATTCACCTAGCAGATGGTGCACAAGAATGACATACAGTGCTGACGGTACAAGGTGGTACAAGTTGTTCGTTGCTAAGGATAATGGCCTTTTTTTATTCTGTACCACTTTGTAAGTACTTCTACCTACTCATAGAGGATGTTACTTGGTCCATATTCCTGTGACAGGCTATTTTCTTGTGGTACAAGTAAAGGTGGAGAAGCGCATATTGTTGAATGGATTGAGAGTGAAGGTTCTGTGAAAAGAAGTTATCAAGGATTTCGAAAACGTTCTTTGGGTGTTGTCCAATTTGATATGACTAAAAATCGGTATTTAGCGGCTGGTGATGACTTCTCAATCAAGTTCTGGGATATGGACAGTGTTGAACTATTAATGTCTGTCACTGCTGATGGAGGACTCCCTGTAAGTAATTTGTGACGGCTAAGCAAATGAACTAATACAGAATCATGGTGGTTCAAATATCTGTTTATGCACTTGAAGTTTGAATTATAGCATAGATTATTCATTATGTCATAACCCAAGTGTGTTCTTTACTTTTTTTCCCCCACCATTGCTCCTTTCTACCCCAAGATCGAAAAGAAGGAATTTAAAATGCATGATCAGTTTCAGTTGTGGTTACCAGTTAACTCTTTTCCAGGCAAGTCCATGTATCCGCTTCAACAAAGATGGTACCCTCTTGGCTGTTTCTTCTACTGAGTATGGAATCAAAATTTTAGCTGATTCAGAGGGTCTTAGGTTCTTACACAAATCTGAGGATTCTTACGATTCTTCAAGAGCAAAGGTAATTTGTTCGGTTATGCACTTTTCTTCTGATGATCTTAGTTACCACTTACCACTAACGGATAAAAAGCAGATGGTTTCTTATTCCGTTGCAGCCAGTAGCAATTTAATTCTTATAATTGACTTTTGTTCGTCCATTGTTGTGGAAAAGGTCTATTTCTTTTCCCATTAATACATAGAAGGGTCCAAACCGTAGCTGGGAGCGAGCCGTTTACTTTCTCCAAATGGAGATGCCAGGATTGAAGGAAATGTCATTCCTATAAATAGTGAAGAAAGCAATGACTAATCAAAGATATTGAAACTTATTGAAATAAGTGAACCATCTCATTGCGAACCTCTTAACAGGAAGCAGTGGGTGGAGGTGCAGACCAGGGAGAAAGAAGAACATCCCAAGGAAGAACTGACCGAAGAAAAAGGCCAATCCGTGATGCAGCCCAGTGAGCAGCACATCAAGATGTGCCAGACAGAAGAGTCAGCTACCATGTTGTGGTACAAGATCATATTTAAGAAACTGGGTTAATGTTTCTGCAGCTGAGCTGCTGGGCGCCTTGAGTTGGAGTCTGTTTGTTAGTTTGTACCAATATATACTTATATTAATAAAACTTCTTTACCATTGCTTTTGTTCTTGATTGTGTATGCGTGTGTGTAATATGTTGAATCCATTCCATTTTGTAGTAGCATCTAATTTCCCAACTCCAACAATATCTTTGTGTATTCCAGAGAACTTGAGAGTTACTGAGGTGGGTGGATGCTGATTGCTAACAGAAGGAAACATATCTTGCCTCTTTCTTGGCACTTGAGAAATCATTCTGCTTATTGGTTTCTTTCTCTTATTGCATGAGTTGTTCAGCTCTGAATATAACCATTCTTTCATTCATGTTTGTGTATGAGGAAGTTACAAGGGAAATCGGTAGGATTACTGTTAAGGTACAAATATTCCGATTGAAGAGAAATTAGTATCCAATAAATCAATCTCAGAAGTGTTACGAATTTGGCTTTAGCCAGCAAATTCGAATTGCTTTCTCACAGTTGTTAAGTGTGCTGGTTTCTTATGGTGAAAACGCTGAGGTTTGCTTATTGCTTGTTGTTAGAAGCATGAACTTCTTTTTAAAATTTTCTTCAACAATTGCATTGTATATTTGTATGTAGAGCTGTTAATCGGGTCGGTCAAGTCGGGTTCGGTTCGGTTATTTCGGGTTCGGGTTGAGAACGGGTCGGGTCATTTCGGATAACAGGTCAAGCCGGTCGGGTCATTACAGGTCAGCGGGCGGTTCGGGTTAACCAACGGGTCAAGAGCGTCATTTTGTAAATATTTTGTTCACTATTTAAATATTATTAAATAGTTATAAACTAATTTAAACATGTCAAAATAATTTGAAATGAATTAAAATAATAATAATATTATTAATTATTTTAATGTAATTGATATTAGTAGACCAAAATCATTTTTTATTTTTGTTTTTATTTTTTATTATATTAATTTATAAATTTCTACATTATAAAAAATTATATAAGTACAACAATGTTTTTTTTTTTAGGATATTAAGCATGTTATCATTATTTATATGTCATTTATCATATATATTTTATTAATACTCTACATTTATTCGTTAATCGGGTCGGGTTCGGGTTGGTCGGGTTCGGTCTCGGTAAATTCGGGTTCGGTAACTTCGGGTTATCAAAAATTTCGATCAGGTCGGGTCGGGTCCAAAAGCGGGTCGGTCAGGTCGGTAAAACGGGTTCGGTAATTTTTTGACAGCTCTATTTGTATGCAATCCAGCTTATTTTTACAATCATGTTCATCCTATTGACAACTAGGATTGAGTATCCGTTTTCTGATTATCCATTTTTGTCTCTTTAGCCTTGCTCGAGTAATATGTTGATCCTATATTCTTATATTCAAGGTTATTAGGATTGGGATTCTTGGATAGGATTGATGAGAGATCTTCGGGATCGGAGCATAACATTGGATCTCGAATTTTAAGATCCTAATCCTAATCTATATAAAAGTTAGCATTCTAATAGTATTAATGACTTACATCAATGCATTTGTAGGAAAAAGCTAACCCACATATTTCTTTTTTGTTGAATGTGTAAATATATCGTCAACTGCTCTAGAATTACACAATTTATGTTTATGTATGTTTATATATTAAGTGAGTTTTTAAAGGCTCTCAAAAACTTTTTAACCTGTCTATCCTTTCAGTTGTCCGCTTACATTATCTTAATTAATATAATTGACAACAGTGTAATACATTCACACATTTACCCTTCCGCCTTCCACACATTTACCTTTGTCCACATCCATTAAAAATAATATTTTATTATAACAAACAAAGAAGCATCTAATCTACATACGAATATGATGTACATATTTCACTTCCTTTAACAAGTGAACATTAGAAAGATTATCCAGCACTTCCATATCCCTTAAAAAGAGTACCCACCGTTACAATGGTATCAATTCAATTCCAACATAAATCATAAATTATTTCAGCAACCCTTTTCAACTTCAGCCTTCCTAACAGCTCATTAACTTCAGTCAAAATTAATTCTTTTAGCCTCTTCCAATTGCATTCATCATTTCACCTCCCCACAACATTGAAAGATGTGGCCTATAAATCTGCTTCCTATTCTATATGTTTTAGCACAACAAGTCATCATGGATTCCTCCAATAACAACCACAAAGAAAAATCCATACAACCGCAGAGATGTGGTATGTAGAGAATGAGATACAATGCACTCATTTGGGAAGTATATCAACAACTTCATTGTTTCTGATGCTAAGGTATTTTCTCATAGCTATGATGCCATATTATAGTTTATCATCCTTATATGTCATCTACTTCATTCTATCAAGGCAAAGAAACCACAAATATTGCACCAATATCTATACTCTTATTTATCTACTTTACCACTGTAGAGGAACAAGAATAAGAGTCACATTATGAAGTCATATATTTGATGATTTTCTCAAGAGGAAAGCCGTAGTTCAGTCCATGTACATTGTGAAATTGTGAAGCATGAATATCAAAGAGGGAGCCAACCGAAGAACAGCACAACAAATATTGTGTTCAAGAAAACTTTCAACACCTTAAAACTATATGTTCTAATATGCCTATAAAGTTCTAATATACCTATAAATGTTGTAGTTCTGATATACGTTCAAGGAAGATTTCAAATTAAAACTCAATCAATGCTAGCCAAAAATCACTACCTTTAAACTAGTTGTTTTATTCAAATAACTATTTTGAGTGTCATTCCTCTCATCATAAAAATCCTTACAATTATGGATTTGTGTGTTTTTTCCTCCTTAATACAGCACTGGATTCCTATGGAGCTCTTAGGTCTCGCACGTATGACCCTTCTATACTTAAGGTGCCTATTTCATTTCGATTTTCGTACAACATATATATCTACATAGTTAACTCCATTTTGTTTCTTGTTGTTAGCTAAAACCCTTCACAAAAGGAATGAGAATAATTGATAATCTGGTAGTAACTAGCCTTTCATGATAAACTGGTAAAACAAAATAAAAGGAAATGCAACATTGTATTGATTCATTGGGAATGTATTGCAGATACACCTAGCAAAGAGAAGTACTCATGTCAAACGGGGCACGGGGGCAAAGGCCCAACATACAAGTCTGTGGGGTTCTACCCTAAAACCAGCTAGTAATAGGGGAGTAGACCACTCTCTTATATGCTGAGCTAGTGTTACCCCATCTTCCGATGTGGGACTATCAACACTCCCCCCGACCCATAACAGGCCCAGACCACACCGGGCTCTGATACCATGTCAAACGGGACACGGGGGCAAAGGCCCGGCATACAAGTCTGTGGGATTCCACCCTAAAACCAGCTGGTAATAGGGGGAGTAGACCACTCTCTTATATGCTGGGCTAGTGTTATCCCATCTTCCGATGTGGGACTATCAACAACTCAAATTATTGATTGTATGTTTGTTGTCTGGACTTTATTATCCTTGTTAGCTAACTCTTATATGGTCTGTCCTTGAGTGGGTTGATGAAAACTGGAGGTATGGAAAGTCTAGAAGCAAAACTTCTTAACCGGAAAAAGGCCGAGAGACTTCCAATATTTATTGCACTTGAGGTAAACTTCCAGTAGTCATAAGACTCGTACCTATAACTAGCAAAAATTCAGAGTTTCAACAAAAAAGGTATTACATAGCACAATTTACAGACTAAAGAGAACAAGATTTAAAGAAAATGTTTTGAGGGGAAAGCCCAAAACAAATTAGAAACCAAAGCACAAGGAACAAGTAGAGAACAAAACATGCAAAATACCCACTAAATCCAACACAAACAAGCAAAGACATATTAGTACACCCAGTAAATTAAGTTTTATAATGTGTCATCTTCCCGTTTCAACTGTTGAATCCATGTCTTAACACTAAGCAAATCTTAGGTTACGAACTAAAAAAAATCTTAGTAAGTCAAGAATAGAGTTCATAAGAGAACATACCAATGTCCCAACTAAAAGGATCCTTGACAGCATACACACGTTAAACAACCCTCCCAGAACAGCAACAACAACCCACAACTGAGATTTAGTACAAAAAGCGTGTTTTACATCACTTAATATACATTGTGTGCATCCCGAGATGATGTAAAAGACTAATCTATCTATAAATATCTAAAGTAGACTAAGGGTGCAATTAATGCCCAATAAATATGAGAAATTATCTCTTATTTTTTATTGATCTTTCATTACAAACTAAATCTTCTAATATAGCTCAATGGTTAAAGACACTCTCGTAATACAAGAGGTCTAGGGTTCAAACCTGATGTGACCTTGCCCGAAGGAAGATCACCAAGTCTCTGTAAGGATCGCTTGAATGCGTATTGGGGCGCATACAACTCTTCGGAAAGGAATGGAGGGGGCAGCGGGCTGTAGGGAATCGGAAAGGTGACCGACGGACTGGTGGAGGCGTGGTGGCGACGGAGGGAGACGCGGCGGAAAGTGGATGGGAGGGGCAGCAGCCGTGAGGGTTGATGTGAGGGGCGGCGGCTGCCCTAGGGTGATTAGGGTTTGTGTTTGGGTGTTTGTTACGGATAGTGATGGGTAACCGAATTAACGTGCCAGGATAATTCAACTAGGAACGCGTTAATTTGTTGACGTCAGGGCCCGGGTTTCAAGAGATTACTCGACTGTAAACAAAAGCTCTATTTCGACGTAATAGAAAAGAAGACAAGAGTTCCTATTTATACTAGAGAGTTGATCGACCTAATGGGCCGGACTCTCTAGTTACTAAATCTGGCGGCCCATTTAACACAAATGGAATCCACTCCAGAAATAGCAGCTACTAAAAATAGAAATAATGTAAACAGAAAGTACTAAAGAAGTAATGTCTATAAATAGTAAGAACTAGAAATAGAAAGTCTCCTAAATCTAGCTCGGGGTAGATGTAGCTGTAGAGGAGTCTCAAGGTGGATGTCTCATGGCGTCTTTCTCCTCTGTAGCTGACATGGAGGGCTGGGTCACATCACCCTTCCCCACTTGAGTGTGAAGCGTCCCCGCTTCACCCTCATCATACTCAAGCTCAACATATGGTGCTAAGTCAGCGACGTTGAACGTCGGATGCACCCCATACTTGTCCGGGAGCTCGAGCTGGTAGGCGTTGTCGCCAATTGCTCTGACGAATCTGAAGGGACCAGCACCACGTTGGTCGAGCTTAGACTTGCGGACGGAAGGGAATCGCTCCTTTCACAAGTGAAGCCAAACCAAGTCGCCCGGGGCGAAGATCAAGTGTCGCCTACCCTTGTTCTTCTGGGCAGAGTACTGCCGCGCACGCTGAGTGCTCCTCCGTCCCTGTACCTCCTGAGGATGCATGTCCACCCGCAAGTCCTGCAAAAAAGATAAAAAACTCGGAGAAAGGGCAAGCTCTAACATAGTAGTGGGACAAGGAGTAGAACTATCAAGGACACAAGGAAACTTGCCTGAAGGAGGTACGCAAAGTAGCGATCTACGCTCACAGGTGCCACGCAGAGGCGAAGTAGGAGGCACATTGCCGTCTGGACCGGAGCTCGCTTTCCTGTCGTGTTCGCTGTAGAACCCACAGGAGTAGGCAAACTGGTGGTGAAGGAGCTGCCCGTCGGGTCTAGCGCGTCAGGTGGCTTTCGTCCCGAGGCCTCTATCGCCTTCTGGCGCTGTCGGTCAGCCAAATCCTGCAAAATCTCATGCGGAGTCATAGGTGAGAGTGTCACGCGCTTCTCGTGGTAAGTGAACATGTAAGTGTTCAAATACCCGTCGTGAAGCACGCGACGATCATATTGCCACGGACGTCCCAAAAGCAAATGGGTAGCATCCATGACGGTAACATCACAAAGCATAGTGTCGCTATATGGACCAATGGAAAAAGAAATAAGACACTGTTGTGATACTTTATTACCTGATCCGTCAGAGATCCACTGAAGGCCATATGGAGCGGGGTGCGGTATAGTCGGAAGGTTGAAATGTTGCACAACCTTCTCATTGATGATGTTGCAGCACAACCCCCCATCAATGATCACACTCAACGATGCATCCTGAAGTCTGCACCGCGAATGAAACAAGTTCTCCCGTTGCTCAGGAAGGTCTCCCTCCTTGACGCTCGGCACGCGTCTGGAGAGCAAGGCAAGGCGATATGCCTGGTCATCATGGTGGTCGGCATTGCCGACCACACAGCCATCAGCATCGGCTGTAAAGACGCCTGCATGGTCAGCCGCGACGTCGTCGGCATCGCCGTCGTCATAGCTCTCATAGCCTGCAGAGACGGAGGAGAAGAGGACCTTCTTTGCATTAGGGCAATCTCTCTGGTAATGCCCTCTTCCCCCACACTTATAGCACTCTAGATCCCGAGCTCGGTTAGAATGAGCGGTCTCTGAAGTTGGCGGCTGCGGCCGGCGAGCAAGAGCAGGCGGGGTTGATTGCTACGGGGTCGAGCCAGACACAGTACCTGTGCTGCTGTGGTCCTGTCTAGGCACACTAGAAGAAGAAATAGAGTTAGTGCCATAACCCGAATGGAAGGGTCTAGGACCATACCTGGAGGATTGCAAGGACTGCCATGGTTGCTGCTTCTGACGCAGATGCTGAAGATATAACTTCTGGGCAGTGTGAACGACATTGTTGAGGTCCCGTATCGGCAGCACGTCGACCTGATCACTAAAGGGCTGGTTAAGCCCAGTAACGAACCGCATCCTCAAGGTTCCCAGAGCAACACTGACGCCAGCCTTGAAGTACATGTCTTCTAGGCGAGCGAAGAACTCCTGTGGTGAATCAGAACCCTGTCTAGCACGTGCTATCTCCGACCGCATCTGCTCCTTGTAGGTCGAAGGCATATACTTTCTAGTCATAATATGTACAAGCTGATGCCATTCACTAATGGGTGGCCAACCCATTCTGTAATGTTGCTGCTCAAGACGATTCCACCAGGTCTGAGCAGCTCCTTCAAAATGTAAGGTAACGAGCTCGACCTTCTCATGCTCCTGAACGGTTAAGTATCGCAGTACATGCTCCGTGTTCTGCAACCACTCAAGGAAAATAGCAGGGTCATATAAACCAAATAAGGGTTTGATCTTTACCTTAATGTCTCTGCGGTGCACATGTGGTTGGGCCCGACGGTCAGGAAATGGTGTTGTAGGGTCCTCATGGTGCTCGAAGTGACGAGTTGCATGCTGGGGAGGAGCTGCATACTGACCGTAATGTGGTCCGGCATACGGCGGCGGGTCGCGAACAGGCCGTTGCTGACGCTGATGGCCGGCGGGGGGGCGTTGGTGCTGGCGAGCCGGCTGTGTGTTGTCGTATTGTACAACGTTCCAATACGCTGCCTTATTCTGAGGCAGGCGAGGTGGTGGAACATAGCTGGTATGGTGTTGTTGTAACTCAGGGGGATCCTGTAATGGTGGGTGAAAACCATTAGCATACCCAAACTGACCCTCATCCTCCTCTTGGTCGTACTCATCAAACTGATCCTCCTCATCAGAATAGATAGGAGTGCGGACACTCTGATGATCCTGAAATGCATCAACATCAAACGGCACAACAATAGATTGCCGGTGAAGATGTTGACACGGAGGCTGCTGAAGATGCGAACCAGACGACTGGCGTGGTGGTTGACCTGTAAGAGGCTGGCGGGCTTGCCGATGTCGACCACTGGAATGAACCTGATCGTCCTCATGTTCCTCCTGGGAACTTTCATCAGCCGCCTCTACAGCTGCAGGGTCCTCCTCCCGGATCACGACCTGCGTAGACCGTCGTTGTCGACGATGCTGCGGGACGACAATGCTTTCTTTCTGTGATTCCAAGTGTTTCAGGTGGCCTGGAGTCGATGTGGAGGGAAGCATCAGGGCTTTACCCTTTGCCTTTTCCAGGGCTAGGGCGCTCAACTCCTCTGCCTGTAACTGACCCTGATCAGAAGCTACTGTAGCGATCGAAGACGGTTGCTGTCGAGATAAGATCTCTGTACTCAGACGCATGAGCTCGGCTATCTGTGCATCTCTGACTTTGTTGGCAGCAAGCATCTCTCGTAGCATCTTTTGTTCCGCAGTCTCGGGGCCTGTTTCACGGGTTGTATCACCTTCTGACATGGTACCTGACAGTAAGAAATAACAACCCACAGGATCAAGGCAAACAACAACGGCAAAAGAGTAACAACAAACATGTAAGCAGAACCGAACTCAACAAGCAATCACTCAGGAAACTAATTTGGCTGGCCGTGTGGGCGGTTGCGAGCTGGCTAAAGCAAGTCACACAACAATCAACAAAATCAAGGCAATGCTCAACAAAGAAAATGTCGAAAGTAGATATGCAAGGATATAAGCACAGAAGCAAGCACAACACAGTTAACCAAGATATGCAGTCTAGACATTGAAAGATATAGAAGACGGTAAATGAATCACTTGCGAAGACGGTAAATTAAAGGTGCCGGATTCAAGACCGGGATCTCCCTTCTTGTGCTGCGAAGAGACGCACTTGCCTTATTTTGGCTTGTGTGGTCTCAATTTTTTTTTTGTATGCTGCGAACCGCTACTGTTTTTTTTTAATACCCTATTGTTGCGAACAGCAAAAGGCGAACATCACAACAACGCAGCAGAAACTTCAGCAGAAACTCACGAACAACAGCAAATGGTTAACAGAAAAAGTTCATCAGGGGCAAAAATTCAGCAAACACGCACAACACACCCATAATTTTTTTTTGGGACAGAAAAATTCAGCAAAGTAGTGATTCAAGTGGGAAAAGAAGGAGAGTACGAAGATGTAGATTGGTGGCGCAAACAAGGCAAACACAGTTGCAAGCAAACTATCTAAGCCTATATGCAATCGGATCTATAATAAACACAATCAACAACCAAGCAAAACACAAGAAAGTGTTGAAACTTGTGTGAAGGGTTCGGCTGTGCAGGAAAAAAAAAATTGTTGGGTTTTTGATGATGGCCGAATTGCTCAACCACCAAACCTAGGGTTTTTGTTGTTTTTTCGAATTCAGATTGCAGGAAACAAAATTTGGTTCCTAGAACAAGATCTAGGGTTTTTGTTGGTTTTTTTTTATGCAGGAATTGATTTACAGAAGCGAAGGAGTGATTGAAAGAAGAGTTGGAACGACTTACGCGATTCGTGGGCTCTGATGCCAGTTGATGTGACCTTGCCCGAAGGAAGATCATCAAGTCTCTGTAAGGATCGCTTGAATGCGTATTGGGGCGCAAACAACTCTTCGGAAAGGAATGGAGGGGGCAGCAGGTTGTAGGGAATCGGAAAAGTGACCGGTGGACTGGTGGAGGCGCGGTGGCGACGGAGGGAGACGTGGCGGAAAGTGGATGGGAGGGGCGGCAGCCGTAAGGGTTGATGTGAGGGGCGGCGGCTGCCCTAGGGTGATTAGGGTTTGTGTTTGGGTGTTTGTTGCGGATAGTGATGGGTAACCGAATTAACGCGCCAGGATAATTCAACTAGGAACGCGTTAATTTGTTGACGTCAGGGCCCGAGTTTCAAGAGATTACTCGACTGTAAACAAAAGCTCTATTTCGACATAATAGAAAAGAAGACAAGAGTTCCTATTTATACTAGAGAGTTGACCTAATGGGCCGGACTCTCTAGTTACTAAATCTGGCGGCCCATTTAACACAAATGGAATCCACTCTAGAAATAGCAGCTATTAAAAATAGAAATACTGTAAACAGAAAGTACTAAAAAAGTAATGTCTAGAAATAGAAAGTCTCCTAAATCTAGCTCGGGGTAGATGTCGCTGTAGAGGAGTCTCAAGGCGGATGTCTCATGACGTCTTCCTCCTCTGTAGCTGACATGGAGGGCTGGGTCACATCAAAACCCCATTTTAAACAACTTTGTTTTACTATTTTATCTTTCATTATTTTTTTATTTATATTAATTAGTTACTCAAATCCTTATATCTATTTATTTATAAACATCTATCTATAAACATATAAAGTAGACATTTTGGTATTCATTGCCATCCTCTTAATTCATGAAAATTGTTTTCAATTTTTTTATTATCATCTATTTCAATATTATCAAATGTACTATAGATTTATATTTTATATGAAATACTTAAAAATAATACCATCCAACAAACTCATCTAATAATAATAATAATAATAATAATAATAATAATAATAATAATAATACATTGTTTGTTTCTGCATAAAACCTACATTCTACTCTTTTTTTTTCTTTTTCTGGTTTATTCCTACATTCTACTCTACAATTAAAATATTTTCCAGCTTTATCATAAGTTAGTGTACGTACCAAAAAATATAACTACGACCTATCTTATCTTATCTTTTATCCATAAAAAATATATTGGGTTCAAATCCCATTACAGTATGATTGTTAAAAAAAAGTTATGACGAAATTATAGATAAAGATAAATGTTGAATTAAAGTTCAATTAAAAAATAATCGTTTCATGGAAACATTTAAATGGTCATTCATATTTTATTATGACTTTATTACTATAATGAAGGGTCTTTCAAACTCCAAGTAAGACGTTTTTCCTTTCAAAATGTAACGCAAGACGTTTAAAAATTGAAATTGTAGACTTTATGATAGCAACATAATTATGTACGTAAACAAGGTCTGTAGAATCATATATATAGTTTGCAATAGAAATTGTTTCAATCGCCAAAATGTCAAAATCAAAGATCATAGTTTCCGATTATTGTAGTTTTTGACATATGTACCTCTGAATGTATGTGCTTGCTGACTTTACCTAAAATTTTATTTATAGATTCACCCTTTATTATTTTTTACCATAAAGTAAAATCTGTTAATTTCTTCGTATTTGGTTAATTTGTATCCAAATATTTTTGCAAGTCTACTGAAGAGTCATTGCTCGACCAATCGACCATCATAAAAAAAAACTACATTCCAATTCACTGTATGTTTAAGTTTTATTTTTGCAAGTCTACTGAAGAGTCATTGCTCGACCAAGATATGCCTTTTGTGGAAATCTCACCAATTTTGGATCCATTTAGGGAAGGGTTGCTGAACGAACCAGTTGCAGATTCTACAACGCCGACAATGCTGATGACCCGAACTAGGGAAAGGTGTCGTTCTCAATTGGTCCAGCATCTTGGTCTGATTTTTGGATATGTTTGGTACCCTGGTCTTAACTGCAAATTCTCCAAATTTCGGGTCCAACGGGATTTTGAGCTAGGAGATATTGGCGTTTCTTTCCCAGAAGTAAACAAGCCGGAACAGACAAACCCCTCATCAGATTGGGTTGAGTTTTGGAGAAGATTCAGTTGTTGGGCTTATCCTGGACCTGTCCAAAATTCAGGTCCATTGGAGTTCGGGGGCAGAAGATACGCTGCTTGGAAGCTACGGATTCCCTAGCTTGATTTGAGAATATCTCATGGATTCTTAAAGATTTGAAGATCTATACTTTTTAGGAAATGACATCTTTTGGATTGATTCTTGCTTGGAGAGCAAGTTGGACATTTTTAGACTACTTATATGTTGGTTTTTTAGGGTTTCATTTTCAGCTTTTTTGATTAATTGAAAAAAAAAACACATTGTTTCTTGATTCCTGGATTGGAATTGGATTGTTGCAAGTTTTGAGGATTCGACTTGTTTCAATTGCGAGTTTTGCTTGTTTTGGTGGACTCTGAATCTAGCAAATCTCACCCGAATTCAAGAGTGTTGGTGGACTCCTTCATTCAAGGATTCAAACCTTGTTTGACTCCTGGTGGACTCCAGGACGGCGTTGTCCGCTTATCCCGGTTCGAGTTCATTCCCGCCATTCAGATCCGATCATCCACTCCACGTTCCATCACTTTCGGTCATTTTTGGAGCCCATGCGTCAGCCGTGTGTTCCTTTAAGAATTAGCGAGCGGTTCGTGGCGTTTTACCTTCCCAGACGCGATCCTTCGAAGGCGAAAGCCATCAATAGCTATGTATCAGTTCTTAATAAATTTCAAATTAAAATGCATTTTATAACAAAGAGCCTAAATCAAAATAATTATACTACTGTATAATATATTCTTAAAACAATAACCTTATTATAGATTATTGCACCTATTTGATATCTTATAAACCTATAAAGTTTTGAACTGTGCTATCTTTTATAATTTTACTTTAAACTCTAGATGAAATGTATTTGCCACCGACCCACCACACATCTTTTTTAATTTTTCTTATGTAAATTTTTATAGAAATTTAATACATATAATGATGATTATATTTCATCTATTTACGTTTGTGTTAAATAAAAAAGATTTGTTTATATTATAACAATCGACACGAATGCACGAGTATACACATGATATTTATATGCACAAATTGATCACATCAAGAAAATTCTATATATAGAAAGCCATCAGTAGCTATGCACAAATTGATCACATCATGAAAATTCTATATATAGAAAGCCTTCGAAGGCGAAAGCCATCAGTAGCTATGTATCAGTTCTTAATAAATTTCAAATTAAAATGCATTTTATAACAAAGAGCCTAAATCAAAATAATTATACTACTGTATAATATATTCTTAAAACAATAACCTTATTATAGATTATTGCACCTATTTGATATCTTATAAACCTATAAAGTTTTGAACTGTGCTATCTTTTATAATTTTACTTTAAACTCTAGATGAAATGTATTTGCCACCGACCCACCACACATCTTTTTTAATTTTTCTTATGTAAATTTTTATAGAAATTTAATACATATAATGATGATTATATTTCATCTATTTACGTTTGTGTTAAATAAAAAAGATTTGTTTATATTATAACAATCGACACGAATGCACGAGTATACACATGATATTTATATGCACAAATTGATCACATCATGAAAATTCTATATATAGAAAGACGAGCATCACTTTTATCATATGTTGAACACAAGTTAAGGATTTTTTTACTTTTCAATATAAAAGTATAATAATTAGCTTAATATATCTATACAATACTAACAAGTTTTACAAAAAAAATGTGATTACAACAAAACATTCAAATATAACTGGCGCGCAATAGAAATAATATAAATTCATGAGCATACACTCAAAGTTGCATGTATATAACACAATATTAGTGATAGAAAAGTCAAATAAAAATCAAGCAGTATAAAAAGTTAGGGTTAAAATTTGAAATAAAATGCGTGGATGACATTATTGTAAAAATGGGTCGCGTAGTACCTGTCGTTAGATTCTATGAGAACCATTTTTTAATTTGGCCCATCCATCAGAATGCCTTAGGATGAACTACTACCAGCCTTGTAGACACTTAGTCATTCTAATTGCTTTTTTATCAAAAAAATTAAAAATATGAAATGATGCAAATAGCTTTTGTACAAAAATATTATTTTTTAGGGGGCTTGAATACAAGAATACTGTAATAGGTTAGAGATATAGCTCTCATTAATATAATACAAGAGTTATAAGTCTATCCTTCAATTAGTTTCAAAATTACCTCGAATCAGTCCAAATAAATAGTATTACTAATGTATTTTCTTATATTTAATCAAATAAATTTTAACATTAACATCAGTTTATATTCTACTTATCTGGCTAATATAATGAATTATATATATTAAAAACATCAAATTAGTATATAAATGATAATTTTACACATTAATAAATATGTTATAAATAATCTAGATATTTTAGCAATAGAAATACAAGAGGTAAGGCCTATTGTTATATTCTACTTATCTTCAAACATTACTAGCACTTCTTTTTCTTGGAAGAAGGAATAATAAAAAATGAGAAGGAAAAGGCAGTGCATCTTACATCCCTCTAACTTATTGTTAATTTCGCAGATTGCTGTGGGAGATCTTACAGGGATGGAACACCTATTGTTTTATGGTCAACTTAAGAATCTCAAAGGCGAAGATCTAAAGCAGGTAAGCATTCACTACTACCAAATTTGCCTAATAACTCGTACAAAATAACCCGGGCGTTCAGTTGCCGGGTTATAAAAGTGTCAAAAAGATAGAAGATATATTTTATAACCCGGATGTCTCCTAATCCGGGTTATATATATGAATGAGACATTTAAACAACCCGTATTGGTAAACGCCCGGGTTATTTGTATGTGGATATATACCCCGTGGACTTTACATCCGGGTTATTTGCTAGTAAAATAAAAATAAACGCCCGGATTATATTTGTTAGAAACCGTAGACATCGTCCTTTACGATAGAACAGCCCGCCACGCTCCTCTTCTTGTATCTTTTCTCCTGACCTCGTGCTCCCAAATCGAGCACCAGCACCAGCACCGAGCTCTCGTCGTTCCTAAGTTGACCACGAGCACCGAGTCCTCACCAGCACCAGCCTCTCCATTCTGAATTTCTCCTTCGTTCTTCTCCTCTCCTCTCCTCTCCGTTCAGAAGTCCAACTCTTCTAATCCGACAAACCCTAAATTTTCTATCAATGGTACATCTCTCATCTTTTTTGTCGTCAATTGAATTGCGTCTAGTATTCATTTGATTCTCACGCATAATCTCAAATTGATCTCTGTCCTTTTGAATTTGGGGTCTAATACAGTGTTGCAGCTACTGAAATCTGCTCAAATGCAGCATGGTTTAAGACACGGGGATTATACACGATACAAGTTCATATTCTTCTCTTTTTCCAAAAGAGAGAAAAATTTGGTCAAATTTCGGCTCTTTAGCCTTTGTTAATTGGATAAGGTTTAGAAATGCATTGCTCCAGTGTTCCATAGTGCATTTTCTGACATGAATTCCACTTGATTGCTTGATGGTTTATACCTGATAAAGAGATTCTCTTCTTCATTTTAAGAATAGTATGCTGTCTCAATGGATTATATAGTCAATTGCCATTGATCATTGATTTCTTTGAGTTCCAGGAGATATTGCACAACTCGATTGAGGAGGTTGTATAAATACTTAAAGTTCACTCATGGTTGTATAAATCCTTAAATATGCGAATGTGATGGCTGCGCCGCCACAGAGTACTAGGAAGTGGATCTCTGAGGAGCTTATGTGTATCACAGAGTCTAAGGAGGTTGCTAGTGACTTGATCAATGAAACCGTGCTTGATCAGGTAAAAGATCTGTGCTTTAGTGATCCCATAATCACAGTCAATTTTGTTGCTTATTAAATATTAGCTGCTTACATTGCTTATGGTGTGCGATGTATGTTTACGCCTCAAGAATGCTGGAATGAGTACCTCTAGTGTGACAATGGAATTATGTAAAAGTAGACCACGTGGGGGTGTAGGTGTGAGCAGTAATCAGATGAGCAAGTAATGCAAATTTGAGACAGTTGAGGCATATTTATGTTTAACTCATGTTTGTACGAAACAATATATTTGATTATGCCTTCCAGAATGATGAAGTATAATAATGTCATAAAATTTGGGATATCATAATGTTGTTTTATGGTTATTATTTGTTGGAATTGTCTGTTAAACTTTTGTTGCTGTGAAGTGTAAACCTGTTTTTCATGAATTCAGTTTGAGATATGCTGCTCTCATATTCTTCGTCTTCTATTATTGCCTTTTGTTTCAGTTAGATGTCTCCAACCTTAGGCGCTCTACAAGAAAGAGGAGGGAATCTGTCAATCTTTGAGATTACACTGACAGTTCTGGTACAGACGAGGACCTAATGGTGCATATATGTTTTCTTACATGTTATCTAAACGGAGGTCAATATTTTGTGTAGGTATGCTAAATTCTGTAATTCTGCCTTTGATTATTGGACATTGCTTTTATAAAACAAATCTTGCTTTGCTATGAATCCACATGTAAGTTATATATACATGTGAAGGACTTGAATAACAAACTTAAGGTGTGGGGTGCACTAGTAGGGTTACGAAGGAAATGACATCCAAATAAATATAAGAATCGTGGTCCTAACATTCACTAGTTGTAACAAGTAGTACATTTGCGTTCGGTTTCGGTCCCTTTTTAATGTCTAACTATACTAAATACACAAACTAGCTAGCTAGGTACATATATGTAGCTCTTATCAACAGTTTTGAATGAATGAAGACCACATATCCACGCACTAAGCTAACATCCGCGCCATCTGCTCTTGTAACAATGCGAATATACTGCAAGTTCCTGTGTTGGAACAGCTGTGGAAGACTAATTGCACACTTGTTGAATTGATATATGTTTACTGATCTCTGGTTGAGAGATATATAAGTTACATGTTAATGTAGATATGCATGACAATATTTGGAAAATAATTGAGAAACTAGTTATAGGCAATTATATAATTCTAATTTTGAATTGATTGAACAATGGATTGAAAATTATTGAAATGTTCCAGTCAGTTGAATGTTCAACCTTGTCTTTCACCTTATTTACCAAGACTAAATACATAAAGGAATTTTACATGAAGGGCACCTTGTTGTTTGAAAAAGATCAGAACTGGGACACTGTATTAAGGAATTTTAAGAGTGCTTGGTACATCCCTTGTTTGCAGCATTTTTTATCTACTACTCTACCAGTAGGACCTTCTCATACAAAAGTGAGAATAAGTCAACAGAAGGACTTGAGATGCAAAATATGAACATTCATCATGATAATTATGGTTACTTTTGTATTATAGAGCTGTCTATGAGGAACTTGGGATTTGGGAAATATGGAGTCCTGGAAAATCAGGTTGTATGCCGTGAACGTGTCGAAGAGCTAGAACCAAGTATTAGATACTGCTTACACAAAATTAGCAAGTCAAATGTACAAGCTTCAGAACTACTACAAATTGGTGAAATGGAAGGACCAGCTCTGGACCTTTTCAAATCCAAGTTGGAGGTGAGAGTTGATCTGTAGGACCAGTAAAATTGAGGGAAATCGCTTGAAAAGAATACATGTTTTCTCTTTCTTGACACTTTTGCTAAATGTATTTATCCTGGATAACTTTGCACAATTGTTCTCAAGTTGCTTAAATTATGCCTGAATGCAGATGTTTCAGTATCTTAAAAAAGTAGTAGAGTTTCCATTTGTTAAATGCTTTGATTTTTCTTGCAATGTTGATTGACTAATAAGTTCTGATATGCAGGCTGTCATGTCTGAGGCAAGGTCTCAACAAGCTGCTTCATTGACCGAGTTCCATTGGCTTGGTTACAGATTTCCCATTTCCGATGCCAAGACCAGGGTTTTGATACTTAAAGGTTCGCCATCTTTTGAGAAATTATTTCATTAATCAGCTTATATTGTGTTTGGACATCATGTTTCAGCACAAATCCACAATCAATCTCTATTTTTTTTATTTAGGCTTCATTAATCAGTATGGACAACGAGTTTAGTTGAAAGAATCTGCAATATCAATGCCGGTTTTAAATCTCTTTTCGTTTAATCTTCTAATCCCTATCCTCATGAAGATAATTCAACATGCATATTTAGATTTTTCACTCTAGCCTGTGGTGATCTGATATCTATTCCTACCAGGCTTATAGTTATATATGATTATGTAATTTCATTAATCATGCTTATTGCTTTTCTTTTTCCATGAGACAGTTGTGCATCTTTTTGTTCCTCGTGCCTAAAGGCTTTCTAGATTCTAATTCCATCCACTTCATACCAGCTCAGGAATTAGAGAAGGATCTGCACAGTTCCACTGTGGATTCACTGCCAGCTGAGAAAAGACTTGTTGTGTTTGATAAGATATTTACTGCATATAATGAGGCAAGGAGCTGCATTCGCAACGATTTGGTATGGCGCTAAATTTAATATACTGATGTTTTTCGTACCTTCTCATTGTTCAGAATGTGAATGTACTGTCTTTTTGCCTATCTTCCCTATTTTTTTATTGAACTCCCTCTATCCATCTCATGATATTCCATTCTTCATATGATAATGTTTCTATTTTTTTTTGTATGTAGATGACAACAGAAAACAATGAAAATGTTAAAGATGATTTGAATGGACTTGACAAAGCTGTTTGTGCTGTTTTGGACCAACGCACAATAGAGCGCAACCAGCTTTTGGTCAGCATAGCAAAGAGCAAATTCAATAGGCAACGCGATGAAAAAAATGAAAAAGCAACCAAGCCTGAAGAACTTGTCTGCTTGTACGATCTTCTATTACAAGTAAGAAATCTTAACAGGCCTTCCTGCACGAGAAGATGAGTTGAACTGTACAGGAGTTATCATTGATGATACATCCAACACAATTGTTTTGGTGATAATAATACTTCATATAATTTCTTTTCACAGAACATAGATCATCTGTCTGATTTAGTTACTTTTGGGAGAGATAGGAAACATGAAGAGATCTCATTTGCTACAGAGTGTGCTGATGAATTTGTTTAGGTTGTTATGTAATTGTAGTCAATCCCCTTGCTAGTTATTTTTGAAAAGGCGCATTAGCAAAAATACCAGAATTTCAAAGTCAACTTGCAAAAATCCCATATTTTGAAAAGTATTGCAAGGATATCAGATTTTTGTACGGATTGTGGTATTTTTGCTATTGTTAAGGGTGAAATTTAACTTTTTTTTTAAATAGAAAAATCAGATAAATCATAAAAAAATTTGAAAAAAAGTAAAAAAAAATCTTAATCATATTAATCAATCTCAAATATTAACCCTAATCAATCCCAAATCCTAAACTCTTCCTCGTCTCCCTCCTCTACTTTCGTCTTCCCCGAAGGCATCCGTTTCTTCCGACCGCCGCTTTTCCGACCGCGGACGGTGCCGACGACGAAGGAGGCGGAGCGAGGGCCAGAGTTGCACGCGGTGACCTCTTGAAGTACAGGGTTTCGCCGGCGTCGGGCTCGTGGCCGTCTTCGTGTTCCTCATCGGGTTCGCGGCCGACATCGGGCACGTTGTGGGGGACGACGCAAGCAAGACCGACTTGAACTTTTGGGTTTCGTCGGCGTCGGGCTCGTGGCTGTCTTCGTGTTCCTCATCCCCGTTATGTAGTTCAAGCACGACGACATGCTTATCAGCACGTTGTTGCAGCTCGAGGATGTCTGCGCCGAGGACCCCGTTCTGCTGCCATCAGAACAAGGGTGAGTGCCAGAATCCCTGCTGTCCCCATTGCCCTCTATGTGTTCGATGAAATGTCCACATACTTCTAGATTTTTTATAGTTTGCACTATCACACTAGCAATCAGTTTGAAGATATATAGACATAAACAGTGAATCAATAAACTGTCTCCTTCTTTGGTGTGAAAATTCCGTATTGCAAATTGTCTCCTTCTTTGGTGTGAATCAATAAACTGTCTCCCTCGACCCGTTTGAGCCATCTGTGACTGAAACAAAAGGCACGAAATGGCTCAAATACCTTGCAGCTGACAAGGGGCTTTCCTCATAGTTGCCTATTATTTCCCTGCAAGAAAAAAGAGCAATGAGCAGAAATATACAATACTATGTTGTCACTTGGGTTTTTATGATCTCCTGATATTTGGGTCCGATTTGGGTCCCTATTATCTCCTAAACGGATATTCTTGCAGATAATAAGATCTATGTTAAAGTTGGAAGTTCTTGTGATTAAGTTTGTGGTCTGTAGAAATTGGATTCAACTATTAGATGTGGCATCAGTAATTTCCCTTTTATGGGTATTTTGGGTAGGGGTGTGCTTCTAAACCTCTGAGACACAGGATGCCAATTCATTGAATTAAAACTTTGTGTTATATTTGTCTGGTTTTGTTCTTTCTTGGTGATTATAAAAGCAATTACGATACTATAGAACTATCTTATTGTTCCTGCATCTCGAGCATTCTCTCTTATAATTTCAGTGTCCACTTGAAATTATTTTTTGTGGAATGGGTTATTCTGTTAATGTTGAAGTGGACCCTTATTGATTTATGAACTGTATATAGGGCAATGAACGGCTAACCTTTTTAATGTATGTGCACAGAATATCGAACTATTTCTGGAGTACATAAATGTGGGAGGGATCTATGATTTAAGAGTTCAGGTTTTGTATGCACAAAGCGGGCCGATACGGAGGTGATTCGATGTCGTTCGGAGATGATTTCAAATGATTCAAGATGCGGGTTTAAGTAACTTGAGCATGGCGAAGACGATGGTGTGGTCAGATTTTGAATTTAATGAATCGAAACATGTTAAGTTTGTGGTCTAACAGAGCATTAAATGCTTTGTTATATCACAAAATTTCAAATGTTAGCCGATTTTAAATTTCAGAGCAATATTCCATTTGTCAAGCCACATGTATACGTAGTCAGGTTAATGCTCTGTTATATCATAAATTTCAAATGTTATTCGATTTTAAATGTCAGAGCAATATTCACTTTATCAGGCCACATTTGTACGTAGTCAGGTCATTTTTTTGTTATATTAACTTTAAATTTTAAACTAATTTTCCATGCCTCTTACAATAGTCATGTGTATATTTTTAAATTGAAAGAAATAATTTTCTATTAAAAACCATATAATTTCACAGTTATATACACTGGACTATACGGAGGTTGTCAGAAATCAGCCAGTTTATGCCAAGTATTTAAGAGTTTGCTGCAAATGGAGTCCTGAGTCCTGACAAATGAAATTCAAAACAAGTTAAAACCAAATCGTGAATTTCTTGGTCAAGTCACAAGTGGAGTCCTGACATATGAGATTTGGCAGGAGTGTAATCACTTCTCAAAGTTAACGAATGAGGGTATAAATCTTTTGAGCCACATTAAAAAAAAAAGTGAGTAATAATTTTCTTCTGACTTTAGTCAACTTAAAGCTATTATATTGTTGGTGCTCTGCTATGTTATATTGAGTTTTTAAACGCTTTGAATCAGTTCAAGCCTAATCATAACTACCTAAAGTAAATTGGTTCAAGCTATGCTACAAAAAGGGTTCAAGCTAAAGAGCCACATAGATTCATTAAATTCAAAATCTGACCACACCATCGTCTTCGCCAAGCTCAAGTTACTTAAACCCACCTCTTGAATCATTTGAAATCATCTCCAAACGACATCGAATCACCTCCGTATAGTCCAGTGTATATAATTGTGAAATTATATAGTTTTTAATAGAAAATTATTTCTTTCAATTTAAAATTATACACATGACTATTGTAAGAGACATGAAAAATTAGTTTAAAATTTAAAGTTAATATAACAAAAAATGACCTGACTACGTACAAATATGGCATGATAAAGTGAATATTTCTCTGACATTTAAAATCGGATAACATTTGAAATTTGTGATATAACAGAGCATTAACCTGACTACGTATACATGTGGCCTGACAAAGAGAATATTGCTCTGAAATTTAAAATCGGCTAACATTTGAAATTTTGTGATATAACAGAGCATTGATCTGACTTCATATAAATGTGGCCTGATAAACTATAAATGTGATCTGATAAAGTAAACTGTATGAGTTTTGCTTCTCAAATTGACTCTGAAAGGGCATAATTTTGTACCTTTCATGGAATTATTATCATATGACATGAGCTCTGGTACATATCTACACGTAGTACACATCAATCTCTAACTAAACATATCAATCTAATGCTCCATACATGAACAACTCTTAAAAAATAACTCAAAGATTAATTTACCCATATAGAATCCAAACATATCAATCTAATGCTCCATACGTGACAATACTGCACCTACTTTAGGTGACTATAAAATTATCTATGATTGCTGAAAACTCATTCCAAGCATTAGAACTAAGAGCATCATTAATGGTGGGCTTATTGGAGGGGCTTGTTGGAGGCTTTTTGCCAATAAGCCTCTCCAATAAGCCCCACTTATTTTTTTAACTTTAGTGGGGGCTTTTTAGAGGGGTTTATTATGCATATTAAATTATAATTATACCCTTTTATTTATATCAAATTACCAATATACCTTTATATTAAATATTTATTATATTCTTGATATTAAATATTTAATATATTCTTGATATTAAATATTTAATATATTCTTGATATTAAATATTTAATATATTCTTTATATAAATATTTAATATAAAAAATACATTAAATATTTAATATAAAGAATATATTAAATAATTAATATAAATAAAAAATATAAATGAAGAGCGAATAATAGACTTGAAGAAAATTAAGGATAAACATATATATTAAAACAACAAACTGAAGCAAATTAACGAAAGAGGGTTACAATGGAACAACATAAACTGAAGCAAATTACCGAATTGAAAGACAAGCTTTTTCGATTTTTACTCGAAAAGCTAAAAAACCAAGCTGAATATTTTAAGACAAGCTTTTTCGATTTTTTATTGAATATAAGTAAGATAAGCAATGTAATATTTTAAGACAATAAAAAAAAATTGCACTTTTTTTCCCATAATCATATAGAGAATTTCAATACGAGTCCGTACATTTGAAATCATCTTCGAACGACATCGAATCGTCTTTGCCATGCTCAAGTTACTTAAACCCGCCTCTTGAATCATTTGAAATCGTCTTCGAACGACATCGAATCACCTCCGTATCGGCCCACTTTGTGCATGGAAAACCTAAACTCTTAAATCATAGATCCCTCCCATATTTATGTACTTTATCAGGCCACATTTATACGAAGTCAAATCAATGCTCTGTTATATCACAAAATTTCAAATGTTAGCCATTTTCAAATTTCAGAGCAATATTCACTTTATCAGGCCACATTTATACGTAGTCAGGTCAATGTTATATTATATCACAAAATTTCAAATGTTAGCCAATTTCAAATTTCAAAGCAATATTCACTTTATCAGGCCACATTTATATGTAGTCAGGTCAATGTGGTGTGTACATGAGTTAAGGAAATTATGGGTAAGGCTAATAGAATACAATAGTTTCGAAAGTTGGATTTTTGATTAATCTCCTACTGCCTTTGTACACGGTGTCTTTTATGATAAGACCAAGACATCAGCTTCTATGGGTTTTGTTTGCAAAACCTTTGTTCATATTTCTTGCTTCACTACCTTCTTGGATTGACTAAATGCTATGTTTTTTATTATCTGGAAAATTCTTTATAGCTGGAGACAGTGCAAACATAATAAATCATGAGATACGATTACATGAGATCAATACTCTAGAATGGGATCATCTTTTGGCATCAAATGATTTCAATATTCCAGGCACACCATCAGGAGGTACTTGTACTGCATGTTGTCTTGAACAAGTAACCACAATAGCTTTTTGTTTTAAGAAGAAACCCACCTTAGCAGAGCTCACTTAATGGTTTTATAAAGTGGAGAGTTCTGTTTTAAGAAGAAACCCACCTTTCAAACCCCTGCTGAATTGCATATGTTTGCCCAAAAGAAACTGTAATGCTATGTTTGGTGATAGCCAAAAGCAATATTGAAGCAGTTTCATGTTGTTTCTGGTGGCCATTTAACTGATGAATTGCATATGTTTACCCAAAAGAAATCGTTACAGTATTCTTGCTTGATCTCATGCTACAACGCGGGCCGATACGGAGGTGATTCGATGTCGTTCGGAGATGATTTCAAATGATTCAAGAGGCGGGTTTAAGTAACTTGAGCATGGCGAAGACGATAGTGTGGTTAGATTTTGAATTTAATGAATCCAAATGTGTTTTTCTTAGGGTCGAACAAGGCTTGGTGATGATGTATATATGTTCTTTTGTAAAAGCTAAATTGAAGCTTAGCATATTTCATAAAAAGTAAAAGCTAAATTTCAGAGCATTATGTACTTTATCAGGCCATATTTATACGAAGTCAGGTCAGTGTTATATCATATCACAAAATTTCAAATGTAAGTCGATTTTAAATTTCAGAGCAATATTCACTTTTCAGGCCACATTTGTACGTTTTCAGGTCATTACTCAGTTATATTAACTTTAAATTTTAAACGAACATTGGTTGGTTTTGTAACGAGAAACATTTAAATTTGCATTTATTAGATGTGATTCTCGTTGAATTGATAATCACTAAAAATATTTACGAGTTTTAATAAGAGAATATACGTTTAAACTAGCAATCATTTCCCGTAGTTAAGTCCATAGAATCCAATAATAGCTAGTTCATGCTTATTCCCCATTTATAAGAGCATTATGTACTTTGCAGGGCACATTTATACAAAGTCAGGTCACATATATACGAAGTCAGGTCAATTCTCTGTTATATCACAAAATTTCAAATGTTAGCCAATTTCAAATTTCAGAGCAATATTCACTTTATCAGGCCATATTTGTACGTAGTCAGGTCATTACTCTGTTATATTAACTTTAAATTTGAAACGAACATTGGTTGGTTTCGTAACGAGAAACACTTAAATCGGCTTACATTATCAAATGCACCTTAGTTGGTACTTTATTAGGCCATATTTTTACCAAGTCTGGTCAATGGTCTGTTATATCACAAAAATTTGAAATCGACTAATATTTGAAATTTTGTGATATATGAACATATATACATCATCACCAGGCCTTGTTCGACCCCAAGTAAATCACGTTTCGATTCATTAAATTCAAAATCTGACCACACCATTGTCTTTGCCATGCTCAAGTTACTTAAACCCACCTCTTGAATCATTTGAAATCATCTCCAAACGACATCGAATCACCTCCGTATAGTCCAGTGTATATAACTGTGAAATTATATGATTTTTAATATAAAATTATTTCTTTCAATTTAAAAATATACACATGACTATTGTAAGAGGCATGGAAAGTTAGTTTAAAATATAAAGTTAATATAACAAAAAAATGACATGACTACGTGCAAATGTGGCCTGATAAAGTGAATATTGCTCTGACATTTAAAATCGGATAACATTTGAAATTTGTGATATAACAGAGCATTAACCTGACTACGTATACATGTGGCCTGACAAAGAGAATATTGCTCCGAAATTTAAAATCGGCTAACATTTGAAATTTTGTGATATAATAGAGCATTGACTTGACTACGTGTAAATGTAAATTCAGATTGCTGAAACTGCAAAGATGGGAATCTTGGTGATTGTTGATGAAGTCTACGGGCACCTCGCATTTGTGTACTTCATTTTAAGCCACATTTATACGAACATATATACATCATCACCAGGCCTTGTTCGACCCCAAGTAAATCACGTTTCGATTCATTAAATTCAAAATCTGACCACACCATTGTCTTTGCCATGCTCAAGTTACTTAAACCCACCTCTTGAATCATTTGAAATCATCTCCAAACGACATCGAATCACCTCCGTATAGTCCAGTGTATATAACTGTGAAATTATATGGTTTTTAATATAAAATTATTTCTTTCAATTTAAAAATATACACATGACTATTGTAAGAGGCATGGAAAGTTAGTTTAAAATATAAAGTTAATATAACAAAAAAATGACATGACTACGTGCAAATGTGGCCTGATAAAGTGAATATTGCTCTGACATTTAAAATCGGATAACATTTGAAATTTGTGATATAACAGAGCATTAACCTGACTACGTATACATGTGGCCTGACAAAGAGAATATTGCTCCGAAATTTAAAATCGGCTAACATTTGAAATTTTGTGATATAATAGAGCATTGACTTGACTACGTATAAATGTAAATTCAGATTGCTGAAACTGCAAAGATGGGAATCTTGGTGATTGTTGATGAAGTCTACGGGCACCTCGCATTTGTGTACTTCATTTTAAGCCACATTTATACGAACATATATACATCATCACCAGGCCTTGTTCGACCCCAAGTAAATCACGTTTCGATTCATTAAATTCAAAATCTGACCACACCATTGTCTTTGCCATGCTCAAGTTACTTAAACCCACCTCTTGAATCATTTGAAATCATCTCCAAACGACATCGAATCACCTCCGTATAGTCCAGTGTATATAACTGTGAAATTATATGGTTTTTAATATAAAATTATTTCTTTCAATTTAAAAATATACACATGACTATTGTAAGAGGCATGGAAAATTAGTTTAAAATTTAAAGTTAATATAACAAAAAATTGACCTGACTACGTACAAATATGGCCTGATAAAGTGAATATTGCTCTAACATTTAAAATCGGATAACATTTGAAATTTGTGATATAACAGAGCATTAACCTGACTACGTATACATGTGGCCTGATAAAGTGAATATTGTTGACATTTAAAATCGGCTAACATTTGAAATTTTGTGATATAACAGAGCATTGACCTGACTACATACAAATGTGGCCTTTTGCAAAAGTTTTCAAAAGTTTTGCAACTTTATGGTACTTTTGTAATACTTTTCAAAAGTTGGTATTTTTACAAAGAGTCTTTCAAAAGTTGGTATTTTTTGCAATTCCGCCTATATTTGATGCACAATCCCAACTAATTATCTTTCAGTGAGTCATTTCATCGAACACTTAGCCTACAATCAATTTCAGTTCCCAAATCTGTACCAAGAAGGCGTGCAAAACCTGCTCTTCAGCTGGAGAAAGATCCTGGGATGGTCATTAAACGGCGTGCTGAGCGCCACCACCATCTTCTTCTTCTGCGTCAGAGCCATGGAAAACCAAGCCTTCCGCAGTGGGGGCGAGCCCAATTTGATGAGGGGAACCAAACCAAGCCTTCTGCGTCATGTCACATAATTCGGCTCTGGCAAGCCCAATTTGATGAGGGAAACAAAACTTGTCAAATTACACAACTCACTGTTGCATTTTACATTCGTAAATATAAGTTAGCATGGAACTGTAAATATGAAGTTTTGTCAGAATGATAATTCAGGGTATCTGAGGATTTGAATTTTTTTAAGTTGCATTTTTTAAGCTCATCAAACTGTAACCTTTACTATAATATAGTATTTGTTTTCTTAATTATAATATAGTATTTGCTTTCCAAATTAAGAAGCAAAACTCATACAGTTTACTTTATCACACCACATTTATACTTTATCAGGATACATTTATACGAATTCAGGTCAATTCTCTGTTATATCACAAGATTTCAAATGTTAATCAATTTTAAATTTTCAGAGCGATATCCACTTTATCATGCTATATTTGTACGTTGTTAGGTCATTACTCTGTTAAATCAACTTTAAATTTGAAACGAACATTAGTTAGTTTCGTAATGAGAAACACTTAAGTTTGCATTTATTAGTTGTGATCCTCGTTGAATTGATAATCACTAAAAATATTAGGACAAAAGGTAAGGGAGAGATATAAGCAACACAAAATACATGTTCCGGTGTGACAGAGTATCTAATGCATAATTTCAATTCACTTAAAAAATCATTCCTATCTTGGTGACTTCAGAGTAGGATAAGATGAGCTGGACTTCACGAGACATTTCAATATGACATTACAGATGTACAATCCAGCAACCCACATCAAATTTAGCAACTCATTTTTATATATCAAAACAAGCAACTGCAATCAATGTATTTTAATGATAAAGTTACACAAGAGGAAATCATACATCGGTTACTCTGACAACATGAAGATCCTTTGCCTTATCCAGAACATAACCCTGTAAAGACCAAACACTCTATATCATGAAAAGCTCTAAGAAATTCATTTTAAAACTGCAACAGATATGTAACCTCACCACAGTCAGTCGGCTTAAAAAACCACACTTTATACTCTGGCGTAAACGTTTGCACTCGTCCTAGAATGAGGGACAGAAAATGATTAAATTCAATGTTATAAACAAAAAAGAAAGAGAGAAAATGCAGGAATGTGAAACAGAGCAAGTCACACAGGAACTGAACTAGAAAAATGTATATACTCATACTTGACATCAAATTACCTCATCAAAGTCCTGATTTGAAATTGTATCTATAGATATGACTTCTGTCTTGTTTAAATTCAATATTTCCAGCATGCAATCTGCTGTCCTCTTGCCAACTTTATATGGCTCAGCGACTTTCGGCGTACGTTCATACAAGACAATAAGGCAATCAATTCCAAGAGATATTGAGCTAACTCCAGAAGATTCAATGCATACAAGAAAGAGTGTAAGATTGTCTTTATCAGTATACCAATAACTTGGACTAATCTATGGATTTCCTGCTTCTGACTGCTACCAATAATCCTTATTCTAAAAAAAGAACCAACAACTTTCTCATGGAACCTTTCCATGTCTTCCATATGAGCTTCAATCAAATTACGCCGTAAGTAAATCAATTTAATATTGTGTACATCAATAGCAACATAGTCATCAAGGTTAGATTGCAAGCCTCTAGCCCGATCGGGCTTCACGACAGGCCCGATCGGGCTCAACCAGCTAACGCCATCTCAGATGCTCCAAATCTAACTCCAGCTCCAATTCCAACAGCAGCAAATCGCAATCCCATTGCCCAATCCGCAGCGTCTCAACTTCCTCTCCCTGAAGCCCGTGACGATGAAGCAAGTCGGAACTCCGGCGAAGCCCAAGCTGTACAGGGGAGTGAGGCAGCACCACTGGGGGAAGTGGGTGGCGAAGATCAGACTCCCTAAGAATAGGACGAGGCTCTGGCTCGGCACCTTCCACACCGCAGAGGAAGCCGCCATGGCTTACGACAAGGCGGCGTATAAGCTCCGGGGAGACTTCACCAGACTCAATTTCCCGAATCTCAAGCACGACGGAGATATGGTCGACGATTACAAGCCCCTCCACTCCTCTGTTCACGCCAAGCTCGAAGCCATCTGCCAGAACCTCGACAAATCCAACAAACACCCCCCCTTAAGGTCGAGCCACCGAAATCGGAGATCGGATCTCCGACGATGGATGTTTCAGACTCCGATCTGCTGGTTCCAAAATCGGAGAACTCCTCGTCCCCTGTTTTGTCGGATAAGGAGTCTTGTTCCGGTTTAGGCGGATCCTGGTTCCCGGAGCCGGAGATCTCGTTCTTTGATTTCGGGGAGACGGTGTGTGATGAATCGGAGATCTTCTCTCTTGAAAAATTCCCTTCGGTTGAGATCTGTAACACCCCCAAATCGTAACCCATTTGGAAAGGTATTACCGCCAATGACCTCGGTTTCCACACCGAAGCCACCCCAAGCGTTACCGGTTTAAATACAAATCATAAACAACAATCATGATGTAAACACCAAAATCTTTGGTTAAAACATATGTCTGGGGATTACATCCCAATCCCCATAGGACAAAACAGAGTAATCAGCGGAAGTCTTTGCAAAGTATAAATACAAGGGTCTTGATCGTGATGATCACCCGCCAAGGATCGCAACCTGATAAATCCATTAAAACACCGTTTACTTTTATAGTCGTTCTAGCCTTTGTTTCTCGGATTCTTATTTGTTGTGCCGAATCGAACGGATGACACCAACCAACCATGCAGAGAACAATTACGGTTGGTTAGTCTAATGAAAGACTACGCAAGGGTACAAAGCAGAGTGGTTCGAAGTAGTCGTATTAGGTTAGACTCATCGTTTCTCGAATTAAAACCGATAACGATAGTCAACCACCATACTCCTATTGGAATATATCAAGCAGCATGATCAAGAAAAGATTCTGAAAGACCGAGTCTCACAGCAATCAATCCCAAAGAAGACTCCAACAAATTGAGTCTTATCGGAAATATGACAAATGTTGGGGAACATTAATTAATCATACAAGCGTTCAAAAACGACTTGATGTTTCGGTTCACGACCAACCTCACCGCTTAATGCGAATCCAGATTGGAAAGAGAACGGTACTCTGATCAAAGTCAAGACGAGCTTTCCTAGCTGTACTATTCCCTAGTTGCACTACTCGTCTGAGGTATATTAATCATGTGCTACGACGGCACTTATCTTATTTGAATTCCCAAACGCGCATCACGTTATAGACTTTTAAATATATGTTTCGCCATGAGGGACATATATTGAGTATATGTTTCGTCATGAGGGACATATATGATATATGTTTCGCCATGAGGGACATACTCCTGAATGGGACGAATCCCAAGATTTGTAGCATCAGTTAAGTGCCACCATCTCTATACCCGAGTATAGAGATCGGTCATGACCCACCAAATGGTTTTTGGGTTTATCACCCTTTGCACCATTAATCATTATTAAGAAACGACTGGACCTCGAATAGTCCATCGCTCCTACGAATACTCGTGCTAACTAAACAATTCAACACAGTAATAATCATATCAAAGCCCTCCAGGCTAATATCATAAATATATATCTATAATAGCGTTGTTCTAGCAGATATACAACCTATTATAAATATCATATTCTTTTCACATCATTTATCAAACTATTCCCAACAGAACAGTAAATCATCCCAAATTAATTAACAATTAAACAATTGATAATTAATGGAAATATGGAATGATAAGCAAGAGCGAACCGCCACTTGCCTTAGATGAGACGAACGCTTTAATAAGCTTAGAGATAACGGTTTCCGAGTCCGAAACTGGGACAGATCCTGGACAATAATTCCCTCTAGAACGACCCATAACGAGACCCTAAGTTAGATTCAATATCTACATATATGAATCTAAAAGAATACAAAAGGAATCGAACGAACCAAGCCTCGCTCGCAACCAAACACCCAAGAACACACACACGAACCCAGCCTGCCGCGGGTGCGGTCGGCTCTCACCGCGGGGTGCGGTGGTGCCTTGCCGCGGGTGCGGCGAGATGACAGAGGCGAGAGCCTTCGACAGATTTTCGATGGAAGACTCACCCAAATCGAACCGTTCGACTTCGATTTGTTGTGGTTTTGATCTCCCAACACTCTAGACCTTTGAATACCTCTTAGGGAAAACCTTTGTGAACACTCAAAGAGATCCGATCACTTCTCAAACAAAGCTCAAAAGCTTGGCTTTAATGGAGAATTTCAGAGGAGAGGAAGATGGAGCTGACTTTGTGCCTTCTCCTCCATACCTTTCCTTCCATTTATAGGCCAAGCTAGCAGCTGACCACTAGATGACAACAAGGAGGAGGTGGCCCGACCAAAGAACAGGCTAGGAAGCCAACTAAGGCGAGCTACAACCTGTTACCGCCTCCAAATTTGGCCTTCGCCGCGGGTGCGGCCAGTTGACCGCGGGGTGCGGTCAAGGCCATTTTTGCCCCCTTTTGTCCGGTTTGCCTCGTTTTGTCTTTTCTTACCGAGTGGTTAAATATTTTTAACCCCGGGTTAAATATATTCGTATATGAACGACCCTTTAACCCAAAAATACATTAACTCTATTTTATATTACTCAGAAAAATATTACAGAGATCAAACATCTCATAGAATGTCCGCACTTCTCTGAATTTAATCTGACTTGTAATATGGGCATAAGAAAATTCAAAAAAATTCCTTACAAAATGAGGGATATTACATTACCTCCCCCTTAAAAGAAGTTTCAACCCCGAAACTTAGGCCGAAAACAACTCGGGAAAGCGTCTAAGCATATCCTCCCCAGTCTCCCAAGTCTCCCAGGTAACTTCTTCGGTTCCTGACTTGGACCACATAATTCGTACCAATGATACTACCTTGTTGCGCAAGTGTTTCTCACGGCACTCGAGAATACGCACAGGTATTTCTTCATAGGTACCATTTGCTTGAATCTCAATGTCTTCATAGCTCAGCACATGAGATTCATCTGGCACGTACTTTCTCAGCAAAGATACATGAAACACGTCATGTACTGGATGTGCCGATGGCGGCAATGCCAAACGGTATGCTAGAGATCCCACTCTATCAAGGATCTCAAACGGTCCCACGTAGCGAGGGTTGAGCTTCCCACGCTTACCAAATCTGAACACGCCTTTCGATGGTGATACTTTGACAAAGACCTTGTCACCAATCTCAAATTCAACATTCCTACGCTTTGAATCAGCATAAGACTTTTTGTCGATTTTGAGCTGTCAACATCCTTTGTTTTACCAAGGCAATGCCCAAGGCAGTCCTTTTGACTAGCTGATTTTATCAAATTCAGCTAGGGTTTATCAAGACAGTCCATTGCATGGATGTCTTCACGGCGACCAAATTTTTGGCTCTTTTCATTTTTTTTCATTTTTCGCCTCAGCAGCGTAGCAAGTATAAAACCCCATCCCATGCTTAAACATTGCATTGTCCTCAATGTAATGAAAGACAAAAGAATAAAGCACAGGGAAAAGAAAAAAATAACTCACAACGTTGCCGAGTTGGCTTGGACACTTCCTTGTTGTTGGCGGTGTAGTCATAAAAGTTCATGTCCTGGATGTCTGCATTAACGCCATTATCTTCATCTACCGTGCAACCATAAGAGACCACTGTAGGGTGTGGTGGTGATGTAGTAAATCAGGGTGGCACGGCCTTCAACACTATCAACTCCTACCATGCAACCAAAAGGAACCACTGTGGGGAGTAGTGGTCAATCAAGGGAACGGGGTTGCAAGGTCTTCAAAAATGGGCCCAGATGTCATCGTGGTTGGGCCCTGGTGTACCTTCTCTCCAGCTGTCGACTGTAGGGCCATCATCGTTGCCAAATAAATATAGGGTGAATGTATTCCTCCGTTTAGCAACATGGTGCGCACCTCTCCGTGGGGAACTCTAAATCTACCCGAATGACACCAATAAAACCTCTAATGACTCTTACTTAAACCCTACAAAGTAGTGCTTATCAAATCACCCCATGCTTAGACCTTTGCTCGTCCTCGAGTAAACTAATAAAGAGCTTACTCCTCCAATGTAGCATCCAAGGTCTCAGGAAGCATATCCTTCAACTAAGAGTCACCTAACCCATGCCAAGCTCCTAGCACCAATCTCATTTACAACACATCCACAATTCAACAAGCTTAAGGGGCAAACAGAGTACTTCCCCAAAGCTAACCCGGACATCCAAAAGTGTGAGTAACCTCTAATCCTAGCCTCCATCTATTGCTCCTTATTTCTCCCAGAGTGACCTACCCGACAATCCTTCTTTGTCTCCTCTTCTTATGACACCTCGCCAAGAATAATGAGAAATCCTAAAATCACTCTTCTTCTTTTTCACTCGTTTTGCCAAGGCGCCCTTTCGGGTTTTCACCAAGCCACTCATTTCATTTTCCAATAGATGTGCTCACATAAGCTCACGTCACTCTTGACCTCATATTACCCCAGCCTAATGCTGGTCCAAGCCACCTGCTTATTGCCTAGGCCGCCCTTTCGGGTTTTCGACCTATCCCAGGATTTCAATGATAGCCTTTTTTCATTTTGTGGCTTTTTTTTTTTGATAAAAGCAATACATAAGTACATAATCACCTCCCCCACACATAAAATAAGCATTGTCCTCAATGAAATCAGACATAATAAAAGAGGGGAAGGAAAGAATGTACCACTACTGCTGCGGCGGTGGAAAGTCTGGATACTTGGAACCCATGAAAAGGTTCCACTGCCTCATCTGCTCCTCCATTGCATGGATGTCTTGATAAAATCAGCTAGTCCTCATCGTAGCGAGGGTGGGGTTTTATCAAATTGGTCGCCGTGAAGACCACGGCGACCACCGTGAAAACGGCGACCGCCGCGAGACACACGGCGACCGCCGTAAAATGGAGGGTGCTCTCGACCTGGAAGAAAAGAATAACGGCGACCGCAGCAAAAATTACGGCGACCGCCGTGACGGTGATAATTTTCTCGGAAATCATGAGAACGAAAACGGCGATCGCCGCGACACACACAGCGCCCGCCGCCCCTCCGATTGCGAAGTTGAAGCTGAGAAGGAGTCTGAAACTCCGATTTTCTCTGAGTGGAAGCCTGTTGCACCATTCTCATCTGCTTTGAAGCGCACCAAGCCACTTGCGCATGACAAGGACATGTTTGAGATGTTCAGAAACGTAGAGGTCAACATTCCTCTCCTCAATTTGATCAAATTTGTCCCTCGTTATGCGAAGTTCTTAAAGCAGATGTGCACAACAAAGAGGAATCAAGACATAAATAGCAAGAAGAAAGTAAAGGTAAGCGAACATGTCTTTGCTGTGTTTCAGAAGCGCTTACCCAAGAAGTGTGGTTACCCAGGTATGTTCACTATCCCTATCACTATTGGAGGCACCAAGTTCAATAAGGCTATGCTCGATTTAGGTGCTTCCATCAATGTTTTACCTTCATCTCTCTGTGAATCCTTGCGATTAGGACCTTTGCATCCAACCAATATTTCCATTCAGTTAGCTGATAGATCTAGCGTGCGTCCTATAGGGATTGTAGAGGATGTCTTGGTTATGGTTGGTGATCTTACGTTTCCTGCTGTTTTTTATGTGCTAAACATGGAACATGACAAGCATGCAGCCCCTATTCTGTTAGGGAGACCCTTTCTCAAAACCGCTAATACTAAGATCAATGTGAGCACAGGTTCTCTAACTATGGAATTTGATGGCCAGACTATTAATTATAACATATATGAAGCCATGAAATATCCTGCTGATGATCACTCTTTGTGTGCTATTGATGTGCTTGAGCCTGTGGTGCAAGATGTTTTTGATGATGACCAATTAGATGATATGTAATCCATTATTGTTGATTCTAGTTTGGATTTTACTCTATCTGCTGACGTACAAGAAGTTGTCAATGAGTTGGATGCTTACTATAAGCTTCCTTCTGAGCTATCGGGTAAATCACCTTTACCACTAACCCTGCCTAGCGAGAAACTTTTGCCCTTTATTGTGCAGGCACCAGTGATTGAGTTGAAACAACTTCCTGACCACCTCAAGTATGTGTTCTTGGGAGACAAAGAAACTTTGCCAGTGATCATCTCCAACAAGCTCACCAAGGAACAAGAAGACAAGTTGGTGGTGGTTCTCAAGGAGTATAAGACGGCAATTGGTTGGACCATTGCTGACATAAAGGGAATCAACCCCACCACATGCATGCACCGTATTCTGCTGGAAGGCGAGGAGAAGCCTTCGCGACAACCCCAGAGGCGTCTGAATCCACCTATGATGGATGTTGTCAAGAAGGAAGTTCTGAAGCTTCTGCAAGCAGGTATAATTTTTCCTATTTCTGACAGCAAGTGGGTTAGTCCTACGCAGGTTGTCCCAAAGAAAGGAGGGGTCACAGTTGTGGAGAACCAACATGGAGAACTCGTCCCCACGAGATTACAGACAGGCTACAGAGTGTGCATTGATTACCGCAAGCTGAACGCGGTGACCAGGAAGGACCACTTCCCTCTTCCATTCATTGACCAGATGCTCGAGAGACTGTCAAGACGTGCTTTCTACTGCTTCTTGGATGGTTACTCAGGATACTTCCAGATAGCCATTGTACCAGACGACCAAGCAAAGACGACATTCACTTGTCCGTTTGGCACGTTTGCTTATCGCAGGATGCCATTTGGGTTGTGCAATGCTCCAGGAACCTTTCAGCGGTGTATGGTGAGCATCTTTTCTGAGTATATTGAGAACTTCATAGAGGTATTCATGGATGATTTTACTGTATATGGTGATAATTTTGATGCATGCTTGAACCATCTATCACTTGTGCTTGCAAGGTGTGTTGACACCAATTTAGTGCTGAATTCTGAGAAGTGTCACTTTATGGTTGAGCAGGGCATTGTCTTGGGTCATATTGTGTCGTATAGGGGTATTGAGGTCGATAAGGCAAAGATTGAAGTAATTCAGTCTTTGCTCTATCCTACTAATGTGTGCGAAGTTCGTTCCTTTTTGGGCCATGCAGGTTTCTATCGCAGGTTCATTAAAGACTTCTCCAAGATCTCTTCACCCCTGTGTGACCTGCTGAAGAAGGAGATGGGATTTGAGTTTACAGCTGAGTGTCGGGCAGCCTTTGATGAACTGAAGGCTCGCCTGACAAGTGCCCCAATTATTCAGGCTCCTGATTGGTCTAAGCCCTTTGAGATCATGTGCGATGTCAGTGACTATGCTGTGGGGGCCGTGCTAGGCCAAAAGGATGGTAGAGCTCCCTATGTGATCCAGTATGCTTCTATGACGCTGAATGGTGTGCAAAGGAATTACTCCACCACAGAGAAGGAGATGCTTGCTGTGGTGTTTGCTCTTGAGAAGTTCAGGCAGTACTTGCTTGGTACAAAGGTCTTTGTCTACTCCGACCATGCTGCTCTGCGCTATCTCATGACGAAGAAGGAAGCCAAGCCACGGCTGATCCGGTGGATCTTATTACTCGGCGTGTTTGATATGGAGATCAAGGACAAGAAGGGTGCTGAGAATCTTGTTGTTGACCATCTCAGCCGAATTGTCCAGGAAGATAGCACCCCACAGCCTCAGATCCAGACGAGATTCCCTGATGAGTCTCTATTCAGGCTGACTACTGTAGAGCCTTGGTATGCTGATTTGGTGAATTTCCTCACCACAGGTGAATTCCCTCCGCCCTTCAACAAGGCTCAGAGGGACAGGTTGTGCAGTTCAGCCAGATTCTTTGTCTGGGACGACCCCTACCTATAGAAATATTGTTCTGACCAGGTAATTCATAGGTGCATCCCAGAAAATGAGGTAAATTCTCTCCTTACTTTTTGTCATTCTGAGGCATGTGGTGGACACTTTGGGGTACAAAGAACCGCAAGGAAGGTACTTGAAGCAGGATTTTGGTAGCCTTCCATCTTCAAGGATGCGCACAACCACTGTAAATCCTGTGACAAGTGTCAACGGGTTGGAAATATATCTCATAGGGATGAGATGCCACAAACAGGGTTGATTTTCTGTGAAATCTTCGATGTTTGGGGTATTGACTTCATGGGACCGTTTCCTACCTCTTGTGGTAACATATATATTTTGCTTGCGGTGGACTACGTTTCCAAGTGGGTGGAAGCGAAGGCCACCAGGACTGATGATGCTAAAGTTGTTACAAATTTCTTGAAGTCCAACATATTTACCAGGTTTGGAGTGCCAAAAGCTCTCATCAGTGATAGAGGAACTCACTTCTGCAACAGGACAATCACTGCGCTGTTAAAGAAATATCATGTCACGCAGAGAGTTTCTACCGCCTATCACCCTCAAACGAACGGGCAAGCTAAAGTGTCCAATCGGGAGATAAAGTCCATCTTGGAGAAGACGGTGTCTCCCAATAGAAAAGACTGGAGTTTGAGGCTTGACGATGCACTGTGGGCATACAGGACAGCTTACAAGACACCGATTGGTATGTCTCCCTTTCGGTTGGTGTTTGGTAAGGCTTGTCACCTTCCAGTAGAGCTAGAACACAAGGCATATTGGGTTGTCAAGAATTGTAGCATGAAATTGGATGATGCTGGAGAGCTTCGTAAGTTACAATTGCAAGAGCTAGAGGAAGCTAGGATCGAGGTTTATGACAATGCCACTCACTACAAGAAAAGGACTAAGACCTGGCATGACAAGAACATAGTGAGGAAGGACTTCAAAGTTGGAGACAAAGTCCTCTTATTTCAGTCACGCCTTAGACTTTTTCCAGGCAAGCTGAGATCGCGCTGGGCAGGACCATATATATGGCCAAAGTCTTCCCACATGGTGCCATAGAGCTGTTTGATTCGGCAGCGCAAACTTTGTTCAAGGTGAATGGGCAAAGAGTGAAGAAATACCATGAAGGTTTTACCAAGGACATCATTGAAGAGGCGTTCCTGAAGGAACCCGAAGCTGAAACGTGATTGAGCCAGAATGAGGTCGAGCCACGACGTTAACTACGGCGCTTCTCGGGAGGCAACCCGATGATTAGGTAGTTTCTTTCCCTTTCCCTTAATCACTTTTAGTTGCTTTCCTTTTGTTTTTGCATTTTGTGTCGAACTCACCTGCAAGGACGTGAGTAAAACGAAGAAGGTGTTTACGGCGACCGCCGCTTGATTACGGCAATCGCCGTTAATTGCTCAACCAAGGGAGCTGCCTACGACATGAGAACGGCGACCGCCGTTTAATTGCGGCGACCGCCGCCCTCTCCACGGCGCCCACCGTTTTCTCCTTCCTCACTCACGCTGTTTGCAGCAAAATGACAGCGACCGCCGTTTTAATACAGCGATCGCTGCCGTTTCAGGTTCGACTACTATCCCTAGTTTTTAACAATTTGAAAAAAAAAGGGCCCCGAAAAAACCCTAAACGGGGCGCAAAAGACAAAAATAAAACCCCCGAAAAGACCTTAAACGAGGAGAAAAAGTCAAAAATCAGATAAAAAAGGACTCCGAAAACACCTTAAACGGGGTGCAAAAGGCATAAAAAGAAACCCGTTAAAACCAAACGGGGGTAACAGCCAAAAAAAAAAAAAAAAAAAAAATTGGACCCCTTGATCTGTAAAATAACCCAACCCCACCCCTACTTATCATTCTACCCCTACCCACTCTATCTCCCCCTTACCGAACCTCTCAAACCCTAGCCCCCCCAAATTCCGGCGCCCGCCGCACCGGGTTCTCGTTCGCCGCCAGCCCGCTGCCAGCCACGAACCACCCGGCGACCGCTGCTGTCCAGATCTGTCGAAGCTGCGAAAACTTGTTCACGGCGACCGCCGCATTCATCACAGCGACCGCCGCTCCTAGCAGCGACCGCCGTATTCAACGCGGCGCCCGCCGTTTCATCGCGTTCTGATGATTTCTGACCCTCTTCTGCTTTTAGTTGTTGTTGCTGCATATTATTGTGATGTCTGGACTGTTGCGCACATTTTCTTCTCGGAAGAAATCGTCGGGGGTTGAGGCATCCCGTAGTAAGGTTGAGGAGTCCCGTCAGAAGATTATACTGGATAAGGACTTGCAGTCTACATTATTCTTCGACCCAGACACTATGCGGGAATTGAAGATTTATGAATGCACACAACAACTGTTTGTTAACGGCGGGTTGGGTAGTTTCTACCATTTTGCGGCACCCACCTTCTCCGCCTGGACTGTGGAATTCCTGTTATCACTAGCTCTAGTCCGAGCGATAAGCAAAGCCACTACAGTCTCATGTAGTATCTTCCGGTCCGATGCATCGGCTACTATATTAACCTTGCCCGGATAATATAGCAATTCGATGTCGAAATCTTTAAATAGCTCCAACCGGCGGCGTTGTCTCATATTCAACTCCTTCTGAGTGAACACATATTTGAGACTCTTGTGATCAGTGAAGACTTGGCATTTCACACCATAGAGATAATGCCTCCAAATCTTCAACGCAAACACTACTGCTGCTAACTCTAGATCATGCGTCAGATAGTTTTCTTCATAGGTTTTCAGTTATCTTGACGCATAAGCAATAACCTTGCCTCTTTGCATCAACACACAACCTAAACCACTCTTTGAAGCATCACTATAGACCGCATAATCATCAGTTCCTTCCGGTAGCATTAATACCGGTGCAAAGATCATACATTCTTTCAATTTCTGAAAACTGGCCTCGCACTTGTCATTCCAGACAAACTTCTTGTGGACCTTGCGAAGCAGACCGGTCATAGGTAGAGCGATCTTAGAAAATTCCTCTACGAACCATCTGTAATATCCAGCAAGTCCAAGGAAACTACGCACCTCCTTCACATTCTGAGGCCGCTTCCAATTAGCTACCATTTCAATCTTTTGGGGATCAACCATTACCCCCTTCTCATTGATCACATGGCCTAAGAAAGCTACTTCCTTGATCCAAAAATCGCACTTAGACAATTTAGCGTACAGCTCATTTTGTCTAAGGATTGACAACACAATCTGAAGGTGTTCCTCGTGAACTTCCTCATTCGGAGAATAAATCAAAATGTCATCGATGAAAACCACCACGAACTTATCCAAGTACTAGTGAAAACATCGATTCATTAAGTCCATAAAGACCGCTGGAGCGTTGGTAAGTCCGAATGGCATGACTACGAACTCGTAGTGACCATACCTCGTCCGGAATGCAGTCCTCGGAATATCTTCCTCACGAATTCTGAGCTGATGATAACCAGATCTCATATCGATCTTGGAAAAGACTTTAGCTCCCTGCAACTGATCCAACAGATCATCAATCCTTGGCAAAGGATATTTGTTCTTGATCGTGACTTTATTCAACTCACGATAGTCGATACAAAGTCGAAACGATCCATCCTTCTTCTTGACAAACAAGACCGGAGCACCCCAAGGCGATGCACTCGGTCTTATATAACCTTTGTCGAGAAGATCCTCTAGTTGCTTCTTCAACTCTTGCATCTCAGCAGGAGCCATCCGGTACGGTGCCTTCGAGATCGGCGCAATACCCGATTCAAGATCAATAGAAAATTCCACGACACGATGCGGGTATAATCCAGGAATCTCTTCCCGAAAAACATCAGGAAATTCACGAATCACAGGAATATCAAGAATTGTTGGTTCATCTTTCATGGGCGGATCCAGGTAGCAAAGGTACTCGACACAACCTTGTCAAAGTAGCTTAAACGCAACCATCACATTGATGAGCCTGCCGTTATCAGCGTCATTCCGACCCTTGAATTTGCACACACACTAGCCCTCAGATGACACTGTCACAATTCTTGAATTAAAATCGATCACCGCCTCATGACGCGTCAGCCAGTCCATACCGAGAATAATATCGTATGGAACCATGGCTAATCAAATTAAATCCGCCTCGAACTCCTTACCCTAAATGGTAATCAGAATTTCCAAAAGGCGCTTGGTTCCAACTAAATGGTCACCATCTTGGACCAGCCCACTACATGGTTCACAGACGGCCCACTAGTGGCTCCGAGCCCAGGCCCAGCCATTACCATCGTCCACTGTTGCCATGAGCCGCTGTCCATACATCTCCACCCATCCTTGGTAGCTCCACCTAATTAATAGGCAGCCATCTCCAAGAGGTTGTTGGTGAGTCTTAAACACGAGACCTCACCCAACAGAAGGTATAACGCACTTTAAGCATTTGGAGCATCGGGTCCATCCGCCTCACGCATCTCGTAAAGGCGTTGACCAAGACCTCTAATCGTTCCTCTAGTACTTGGGGCCTTGGCCTGACTGGTTGAGTCGGGACCACAACTGGTGTACCCATTGACTCCCACGGCCTTGCCCTCCAACGAGCACGCTCAACTGTCTCATCCACCTGGCGATGCGCTTCAGCACTAATCGCCTTCCAAGTGGCAGGAGACAATGGCGAGTATTCCCGCTCAGGTGACAACACCGGACTCGGATAGATAAACTCCACTACCGGGTCCTTGCTGCCCACCAATAAGCACTCCAAGTCATCAGACTTGTGGCCCTGCCCCTCGAGGTCTTCCTCGGGGTCCTTCTTCTCAGGATCTTCCTCAAGATCCTCCTCAGGATCCTCTTCCTCAGGGTCCTCTTCGGAAATCATTTCGATCATGAAGTCGTCGTTATAGTACTCTCTAGCGTACCTTGACAACTTTTCTTCATCCTCAGTGTCCTCCCCTGGCTCCTCTATAGGCTCTACCACAGGAACCACGGCCTCGTCAGACACTAGCACTACCGACTCAGGGAGTACGGTCTTCACCTCCTCGGGTGGACTACTAGGTTCACCGACCTCAAAACACGACGAGGGAACCAGGAACTCAAGCCTATCTAGAGATGGCGGAGCCATCTCGGCTTCTTCCGAGTCCCTCTGAAGAGAAATGAAAGCACTCAGAATCTACGAGTGACGGACAGAGAATTAGTCTTTCTAAATATGGAAGTTCGTTTCCATATCAGACTACAGAAAATGCACGACTATAAACGGTAATATTTCAAATTCTTTTCATTTCAAAAACTCAGAGCCCTTGAAAACATTTTCAATTTAAAACAAGTAAATGGTTCATGAATTCCCAAACCCGTTTTAAAACCTTTGGCTCTTATACCAGATCTGTAACACCCCCAAATCGTAACCCATTTGGAAAGGTATTACCGCCAGTGACCTCAGTTTCCACACCGAAGCCACCCCAGGCTTTACCGGTTTAAATACAAATCATAAACAACAATCATGATGTAAACACCAAAATCTTTGGTTAAAACATATGTCTGGGGATTACATCCCAATCCCCATAGGAAAAAATAGAGTAATCAGCGGAAGTCTTTGCAAAGTATAAATACAAGGGTCTTGATCGTAATGATCACCCGCCAAGGATCGCAACCTGATAAATCCATTAAAACACCGTTTGCTTTTATAGTCGTTCTAGCCTTTGTTTCTCGGATTCTTATCTGATGTGCCGAATCGAACGGATGACACCAGCCAACCATGCAGAGAACAATTACGGTTGGTTAGTCTAATGAAAGACTACGCAAGGGTACAAAGCAGAGTGGTTCGAAGTAGTCGTATTAGGTTAGACTCATCGTTTCTCGAATTAAAACCGATGACGATAGTCAACCACCATACTCCTACTGGAATATATCAAGCAGCATGATCAAGAGAAGATTCTGAAAGACCGAGTCTCACAGCAATCAATCCCAAAGAAGACTCCAACGAATTGAGTCTTATCGGAAATATGGCAAATGTTGGGGAACATTAATTAATCATACAAGCGTTCAAAAACGACTTGATGTTTCGGTTCACGACCAACCTCACCGCTTAATGCGAATCCAGATTGGAAAGAGAACGGTACTCTGATCAAAGTCAAGACGAGCTTTCCTAGCTGCACTATTCCTTAGCTGCACTACTCGTCTGAGGTATATTAATCATGTGCTACGACGGCACTTATCTTATTTTAATTCCCAAACGCGCATCACGTTATAGACTCTTAAATATATGTTTCGCCATGAGGGACATATATTGAGTATATGTTTCGTCATGAGGGACATATATGATATATGTTTCGCCATGAGGGACATACTCCTGAATGGGACGAATCCCAAGATTTGTAGCATCAGTTAAGTGCCACCATCTCTATACCCGAGTATAGAGATCGGTCATGACCCACCAAATGGTTTTTGGGTTTATCACCCTTTGCACCATTAATCATTATTAAGAAACGACTGGACCTCGAATAGTCCATCGCTCCTACGAATACTCGTGCTAACTAAACAGTTCAACACAATAATAATCATATCAAAGCCCTCCAGGCTAATATCATAAATATATATCTATAATAGCGTTGTTCTAGCAGATATACAACCTATTATAAATATCATATTCTTTTCACATCATTTATCAAACTATTCCCAACAGAAAAGTAAATCATCCCAAATTAATTAACAATTAAACAATTGATAATTAATGGAAATATGGAATGATAAGCAAGAGCGAACCGCCACTTGCCTTAGATCAGACGAAAGCTTTAACAAGCTTAGAGATAACGGTTTCTGAGTCCGAAACTGGGACAGATCTTGGACAAAATATCCCTCTGGAATGACCCATAACGAGACCCTAAGTTAGATTCAATATCTACATATATGAATCTAAGAGAATACAAAAGGAATCGAAGGAACCAAGCCTCGCTCGCAACCAAACACCCAAGAACACACACACGAACCCAGCCTGCCGCGGGTGCGGTCAGCTCTCACCGCGGGGTGCGGTGGTGCCTTGCCGCGGGTGCGGCGAGATGACAGAGGCGAGAGCCTTCGACAGATTTTCGATGGAAGACTCACCCAAATCGATCCGTTCGACTTCGATTTGTTGTGGTTTTGATCTCCCAACACTTTAGACCTTTGAATACCTCTTAGGAGCACCTTTGTGAACACTCAAAGAGATCCGATCACTTCTCAAACAAAGCTCAAAAGCTTGGCTTTAATGGAGAATTTCAGAGGAGAAGAAGATGGAGCTGACTTTGTGCCTTCTCCTCCACGCCTTTCCTTCCATTTATAGGCCAAGCTAGCAGCTGACCACTAGATGACAACAAGGAGGAGGTGACCCGACCAAAGAACAGGCTAGGAAGCCAACTAAGGCGAGCTACAACATGCAACTCCGACGCTGACGACAAGGGTGACGACGACCGCGGGGTGCGGTAGGGGTGCGGTGGCCGACTCTGTTACCGCCTCCAAATTTGGCCTTCGCCGCGGGTGCGGCCACTTGACCGCGGGGTGCGGTCAAGGCCAGCGGGGTGCGGTCAAGGCCATTTTTGCCCCCTTTTGTCCGGTTTGCCTCGTTTTGTCTTTTCTTACCAAGTAATTAAATATTTTTAACCCCGGGTTAAATATATTCGTACATGAACGACCCTTTAACCCAAAAATACATTAACTGTATTTTATATTACTCAGAAAAATATTACAGAGATCAAACATCTCATAGAATGTCCGCACTTCTCTGAATTTAATTTGACTTGTAATACGGGCATAAGAAAATTCAAAAAATTTCCTTACAAAATGAGGGATATTACAAGATCGATTGGGCTGCTCTATAAAGTTGATTGTCAATTTCTTGCTGTTCTTCTGAAATCGTCTTGCAAATGGGGTTTTTGACATTTGCAGAGGATTTCAGAATTAAACGAGGTTATTAATTCATAAGTGTAATTATGGCTTTTCAAAAGTAGAGTTTTTATCAAAAGAAAAGTTAAAAGCAAATATGAATTTATCTTTTTCTAAAAAGAAAGTTTTGCAGCTTTATGGCATTTTTGCTATACTTTTTAAAATCTTATATTTTTGCAAACGGCTCTTCAAATGTTGGTATTTCTTGTAATTACGCCTTTTGAAAAACTATGGATGTAAAATATAGAAGAAAAAGAATAAATTCTTGACACTACTTAGCTGACCCTGCAGAATCATATCTCTATGTAATCAAATTTAAAAGCTTTGAGAGTCTTCTCAAATAACCCGTAATTGATTTTTAAATAACCGGTGCATGTGTACCAAAATAACCCGGATGTGTGAAAGTCCGGTGTATTTGCTTCTAAAATAACTTGGATTTTGTTTTTAATTAACCGATGTATTTGTTATTCAAATAACCCGGATGTGTGAAAACCGGTGTATTTGCTTAGCAAATAACCTGGATTTCGTTTTTAATTAACCGATGTATTTGTTATTCAAATAACCCAGATGTGTGAAAACCGGTGTATTTGGCATGCAAATAACCCGGATATGTATGTGTTTTATATAACCCAGATGTGTATATATCCGGGTTATATTGTACCCAAATAACCCGAATGTGTAAACAATGTGGTAAATTTTGGGGAGGCAAATAACCCGGGCGTGTGAAATCTAGGTCCGGGTTATTAGGTCCGAGGCAAATGCCGCACTGACCTTTAACCCGGACCATATCAGACGTTCTTGTCATAAAGTTTGTTCCTTCCCTCACTAATTCCATGCATGGCATCTCATTTTCATTATGCTTTTGTAGGTTGTGGAGGTATCTCTTAAGAGTGTCAACTTGTTTCTTGGTGGTGTTGGCGATAAACTTGTCTGCAAGTATAATGGAGGTATGAAGAGGATGCTTAGTGTTGCTATCTCACTATATATGCTTATCTATCGGTTCAATGCATAACATCTAACACAACTTCTAATAGATAAGCTGTTTATAACAACTGATTATCGATGTAGCTCTTTGATTGATACTTAGTTGTAGTAAAAAAAATTCTTGAGTTTTGCAGCTTAGTCCTTACTTTTATCTTTTACTTTCATGTACTAATATAGAAAATAGTCTCTAGTTTGTTTACTAAATTCTTTGTTTTATGTATCTGATTTCTCGGTGAGAGAATTTGATTTTTACAATTAAGTGATTAGATATTGAAGTTGCGAAGGTAAGTTTTTCTATTGCTAGTATTTTTGGTAGAAGATTTTTCTATAGCTAGTTGATCTACTGTTCCTACTTTGATCATACAAATTTAGGTGTTAGTTGTGTTGACTCTCAAAATCAGCGAGAATTTATAATTATATACATCTTTGTTTAAAGTAATTTATATTGGCCACTGGCCAATGAAAACTAATTCTAATTTTTTTTAATTGCAGTTGATTTGTAACATCAACACAAGTACTGGGCGACCAAAGCGATAATATTGCGAGTGTGGACTCTTCAATTTCATCCTCCAAGCGCAAGTACTCTTCACTCTATTTTTTGGTTGTACTTAACTTTGCGGTCATTTGACCAAAAACACTTTATCCAAACTACACTAAAAGTGGGAGTTGGATTCCTTTAGAAATAGGAAAATCCTATATACACACGTTTTTTTGTCTAAATGCACACTATTTTGTGCGTTAAGACTAAACGTACAGTCTAGTGCGTTTTCTCTTAACGAACAGGGGACAAAACTGTCTTTTTAGGCAAATTTGGGGAAAAACCTGTGCGTTATACCTAAACGCATAGGCTGATGGGCCAAGCTTTACAAGCCCAGTAGGATTTGTAAAGCCCAGCCCAGCTGTGCGTTTAGGTATAACGCACAGCTGTGCGTCAAGACTTAACGCACCATAATGCGATAAGTCTCGACGACGCTTCCCTTCCCTTTCCCATTCCAGATCTGCAATTACGGCGGCCGAGCGAGCGAGATTTCTTTCGATCACGATTTCCTTCTTTTCCTCTTACTCAACTTAAAAACCGAGCATGGATTCGACAAGGGGGGCTTCAGGCGGTCTGAATGGTGGTGGTGAGGCGACCGGAGGCGGTGAGGCGGCGACCGACTATTCCGGGCATTGGCCGGCCGGTGGCGGTGGTGGTGGTTCTTGGGCGAGGGAGGCCGGAGGTGAGGGAGGCGGAGGCGCCGCTGTCGGAGGTGAGGGTGCCGCTGTGGGAGGGGTCGACGCCGGTGTCAGAGGTGCTGCCGCCGGTGAAGCTCCGGTGGGGTCTTGGTTGGCCATGGAGGAGGATGATGAGGAGGATGAGAAGGCGGGTAGTTTAGCCCGACGGACGAGTGGTGGCGCGAGACGTCGGTTGACCCCATCGAGTGTACCTACGGACGTTACACCCGCACCAGACATCCGTGAGGTAAGTAATGCATTTTGTGATTAAATTTTATTCGTTGCATTTGTTAGATTTACTTAGAATTCATCCAAATTTATATTCATATCTAATTTAGATAAATTAGATATAAAATTTAGATAAATTAAATATTTTTTAGATAAATTTAGATAAATCCCAACAGAGCAATAAATATGAAATTTAGATAAATTAGATATGAAATTAGATTATTTAGAAATTGAAATGAATTTTTTTTAGATAATTTAGATAAAATTCAAATGAAATTTAGAATTTCATATAAAATTTAGAGAAATAGATTAATGAAATTAGATAATCAAATAACATTTATAATAAATTACGACACAATAATTTTAGGCATTACAGGACGCCTTGGGAGGATCAGAGGGGATAACACATCCGGCTCCGGTAGCCGATTGACGCGGTGTGCCTAGAAGGCACATCTCAACGACAGTGCGTCGTCGCACGGCGCAGATTAGGGCAGACTTAGTAGGTGCAGAGTCGTCGGTTCCAGCTTCTGGTCCGACCGAGGATGCGAGGATGAAGGACGCATACGTCACATCTGGTGACAATATGCCAGTTGATGAGGCGGCCTGTCAAGTGTCAGACGAGGACGAGGACTTGTTGGCAGAGTACAGGGTTTCCTTTGACCCGATTTTGCCGGATGAGACCGACCCTCCACCTCCTTGTTCTGTCCCATCCCCCGTTCCATCCCTCGTTCCCTCCCCAGTCCCGACTGGTCCTGTTGCCCCCTCCCCCATTCCTTCCCCTACACCAGCTACAGCTCCAGCTCTAGCTCCTGGCCCCGTTCTAGGGCAGTCTTCTTGGATGCCTGGAGGGCCGCGCACCCCTATCCTCCTTCCCAGCTACACCACACATATCGCGAGGGCGATTTTTGACTTGACTCCTTTGGCCCCACCTCCCCCTTGTGTCCCCACCCTTCCTAGACAGCAGCGACGATGCAGGAGAGCTAGAGGACAAGATGCTCCTGAGGACGCTCCTGAGGACGCTCTTGAGGCTGCTCCAGAGGCTGCGCCAGAGGAGGATCCAGGTGTTGTCCAGGCTCCCCGTGTTTCGGGTCGTCAGATGCGCCAGCAGACTCAGGATTTGGTACGTTTGTTGTACATTATCCCATATTTGTCTTATATAAAAAAATATTTTGTTAATTTCATAGCTAATATTAATTATCGAACATGCAGATCCGTAAGGTCTTGAGGGTTCACTTCCACGTCGGCATAGTCAGTGACCTAGAGCAGTTCATCAGACCCGAGCCAGAGTCATGGTTTCGGCTAGCGGAGCGTAGTGGCCTCACACATCTCCGTGTTCTTGGCACCAGGGCAGTTGATCGCGTCATGGTCTCTGCTTTTGTGGAGAGATGGCACCCTGAGACGTCATCGTTCCATTTTCCTTGGGGCGAGATGACGATTACGCTACACGACGTTTATGAGTTACTTAGGGTGCCCATTGACGGGAGGAGATGTACGGCACCAGGCGTACATGATGCAGAGCTTAGACAGAGGATTGTGTAACACCCCGTAATTTTAAGGGTATTTTTGAGCTTTACTCGTATGAGTTATTGTTGCAAAATAATTGTATGAGATATCGTTGCAAAATAATTATATAAGATATTGTTGTAAAATATTTATATAAGATATTCGTGTAGGATAATTGTGGACTCTCAGGCGGCACCAGTACCGACACCGGCATCATGTAAGATGGTTGGGTGGCTTGGTAGCTGTGTTAGTTGGCCTGGGGAGTGTCACAAATATATACAGGATAATTATATAAAGGATTTGTGCAAGATATTTATATAAGATATTTGTGCACGGTATTTATATAAGATATTTGTGCACGGTAATTGTGCGAGGTAATTGCTTGAGATGTTTGTGCTAGATGATGCACGAATATATTTAACCCGGAGTTAAGGAAATTAACCCAAGTTGAGTTTGGATAAGAATAAGTGAAGTCGGCCAGAAACCGCGATCAACCGCGACCTGACGCGAGATGCCGCGATCAACCGCGATCGCGGTAATGCCTTTTTCAGAGGCGGTCGTCTTCCTCGAAGGCGGTTACTGTAGCTCGGTTGGGATATTTTTAGGCAGGCCAAGTGGCCCTTCGCCTTTGTCCCCTTGTCCCCTTGGAGGTGTCGGATTTGTGCTATAAAAGGAGGTGAAGACCAAACTCTTCTTCTACTCTTCTTCTTCTCTTCTTCTTCTTTTCTTCTTCTCTCTTCTCCTCTGTTCTTCCCTGTCTCGCCATTGATGCACGAGCTGTGAGCTCGGTTTTGGGCTTGAATCGAGAAGGTTCGTGGATTGGAGAAGGTTGCCAAGGTGTTAGGTGAAGCTTAGAGGTGCTTTGTGATCAAATTGAATGCAAGACGAAGCTTGAATCGATCGGGTAAATTCCCTCCCCGCCATGGAAGCTGTCGAAGCTGCCACAGTTGATGAACCGCGACCGACCGCGACCTGCCGCGATCGCGGTATATGTGTGTCCGAGTTGTGTTTTTGTGGTTTGGCTTTGTTTGAGCTCGTCTATTCCAGGCAAGTGGTTTTTAATTAATTTGAGATAATTGAAATCTGATATTATATTAGGTTGTATTTCTGCTAGAATCAACGCTAATATAAAAGATATACTGTAATCATGTGACTTGAGATTGTGATGTGATTTGTGATATGTTGAACTGCTTGTGATGTGTTTGTGTGAATTGTATGCCATGAGCCTTTGCTTAGTCTATTCATTAGACTAACGCTTGTATTTTATTTATCTATAACGTCATGGGGGTGTCGTCCGTCCGTTTCGGCACATGCAGATATGTTGCTGTTCAGAGAAGGCTAGAGCGACTATGAATATGAACGGTGTTTTGTTTTCGACAACTTGTCTTGTCGCTTTGTGTTTAAAATGATTTCCGTTGTGCTATTTGCTATTTTGTATTTTGTTTATAAGTCTTCCGTTGTAAATTCTGATTTTTGTATTGATGATGTATTTGGGTCGTTTTAGGAATCGTGTAATTCCGCGACCATGTGGTTTAATAAAAGTTATGATTTTAGTATCGTAACTGTGTTTTAAGTCAGTTATGACGTCGGAAAAGCCTGGGGTGACTTCGGGGTTTACGCCCGGGGTCATCGGCAGTAACACTTTCAAATGGGGTTAAATTTGGGGGTGTTACAGAAATGGTATCAGAGCCGAAAGTTTTTAAAACGGGTTTTGGGATTTAATGGACCATTTACTCGTTTTGTTTGAAAATATTTTCGAACGGTTCTTGTGAACTCACCGGCGGCACCAGTGCCGGCACCGGCATCATGTAAGATGGCTGGGTGGCTTGGTTGCTGGGGTAGCTAGGCTTGGGAGTGTTACATACCGGTTTGAAATATTTTCATTCATTGGAATATTTTCACTTGTTTGAAATATTTGCGAAGGCTCGAAATTTCAAAAGTGAAAAAGTTACACCGTTCATAGTCGTGCCTCTTCTCTTGAGACTGTTAAGGTGAATCTCTAGTGAGACTTGAGTTTGAGGAAATAGGAGTTATGCTTTGAGGTTATAAGACTTGTGGTCTCACTCTTTTTGAGGAAATAGGAGTAGTATCGTTTGTGATTCGTTTCGAGGAACGTAGGAATGAGATGTTGTGATTATTTTTGGAGAAAGTTAAGGAATCTTAAAGGATTTAAGTTAGAGATGGCATAAGGCCGGTTATGATTAAGGATAATAAGGTTGTTGTTGAGGTAGGAATCCTCTTTGGCTTAGTGCAAGTTTCGGGGTCGAAACTTAAAATAAGGGGGTAGTACTATAACACCCCGTAATTTTAAGGGTATTTTTGAGCTTTACTCGTATGAGTTATTGTTGCAAAACAATTGTATGAGATATCGTTGCAAAATAATTATATAAGATATTGTTGTAAAATATTTATATAAGATATTCGTGTAGGATAATTGTGGACTCTCAGGCGGCACCAGTACCGGCACCGGCATCATGTAAGATGGTTGGGTGGCTTGGTAGCTGTGTTAGTTGGCCTGGGGAGTGTCACAAATATATGCAGGATAATTATATAAAGGATTTGTGCAAGATATTTATATAAGATATTTGTGCACGGTATTTATATAAGATATTTGTGCACGGTAATTGTGCGAGGTAATTGCTTGAGATGTTTGTGCTAGATGATGCACGAATATATTTAACCCGGAGTTAAGGAAATTAACCCAAGTTGAGTTTGGATAAGAATAAGTGAAGTCGGCCAGAAACCGCGATCAACCGCGACCTGACGCGAGATGCCGCGATCAACCGCGATCGACCGCAATCGCGGTAATGCCTTTTTCAGAGGCGGTCGTCTTCCTCGAAGGCGGTTACTGTAGCTCGGTTGGGATATTTTTGGGCAGGCCAAGTGGCCCTTTGCCTTTGTCCCCTTGTCCCCTTGGAGGTGTCGGATTTGTGCTATAAAAGGAGGTGAAGACCAAACTCTTCTTCTACTCTTCTTCTTCTCTTCTTCTTCTCTTCTTCTTCTTTTCTTCTTCTCTCTTCTCCTCTGTTCTTCCCTGTCTCGCCATTGATGCACGAGCTGTGAGCTCGGTTTTGGGCTTGAATCGAGAAGGTTCGTGGATTGGAGAAGGTTGTCAAGGTGTTAGGTGAAGCTTAGAGGTGCTTTGTGATCAAATTGAATGCAAGACGAAGCTTGAATCGATCGGGTAAATTCCCTCCCCGCCATGGAAGCTGTCGAAGCTGCCACAGTTGATGAACCGCGACCGACCGCGACCTGCCGCGATCGCGGTATATGTGTGTCCGAGTTGTGTTTTTGTGGTTTGGCTTTGTTTGAGCTCGTCTATTCCAGGCAAGTGGTTTTTAATTAATTTGAGATAATTAAAATCTGATATTATATTAGGTTGTATTTCTGCTAGAATCAACGCTAATATAAAAGATATACTGTAATCATGTGACTTGAGATTGTGATGTGATTTGTGATATGTTGAACTGCTTGTGATGTGTTTGTGTGAATTGTATGCCATGAGCCTTTGCTTAGTCTATTCATTAGACTAACGCTTGTATTTTATTTATCTGTAACGTCATGGGGGTGTCGTCCGTCCGTTTCGGCACATGCAGATATGTTGCTGTTCAGAGAAGGCTAGAGCGACTATGAATATGAACGGTGTTTTGTTTTCGACAACTTGTCTTGTCGCTTTGTGTTTAAAATGATTTCCGCTGTGCTATTTGCTATTTTGTATTTTGTTTATAAGTCTTCCGTTGTAAATTCTGATTTTTGTATTGATGATGTATTTGGGTCGTTTTAGGAATCGTGTAATTCCGCGACCATGTGGTTTAATAAAAGTTATGATTTTAGTATCGTAACTGTGTTTTAAGTCAGTTATGACGTCGGAAAAGCCTGGGGTGACTTCGGGGTTTACGCCCGGGGTCATCGGCAGTAACGCTTTCAAATGGGGTTAAATTTGAGGGTGTTACAGATTGCGCTGGAGCTTTTTGGGTTTGACGATAGTTCTCAGGTGGATAGGTGGTACTCTACTGGAGGCATCCCTATCAAGAGGCTGCAGGACGATTTGGGGCGCATGATGGGTAGCGAGCAGAGGGACGAGAGCATCTTGGCTTCACTTTATTTGTTCCTGATGCTCGGCTCCACAGTGTTGGTCGACAAGTCTACCCGTCAAACCCAAAAAGCTCCAGCGCAAACGGTCATATTTGTTCCTGATTTTTATGTCTTAAATCACGAAACAAATATGACAACACCGTGCGTTATCCCTTAACGCACAACTTAGCCATTGGGCTCCTAAGAGGCCCAGACAGTGCTAGGCCCAAATTCAAGTCCGGCCATTAGTGCGTTAAGACTAAACGCACCAACGGTCATATTCATAACGGCCCAAGAGGCCCAGACAGTACTGGGCCCAAATTCGAGCCCAACCATTGGTGCGTTAAGACTAAACGCACCAACGGTCATATTCATAATGGCCAAAATTTGACCGTTATAAAATTCGACTGTTGTTTGTGCGTTAGACTAAACGCACCAACAGTCGAATGTTATAACGGTCAAATTTCCCTCCTATATATATCCATGTCAATTTCCGTTCTCTTCCACATCCAAACACAACAATCACCTCACCTATTAAGAAGCTAATTGTCAACGGTCATTTTCGGCATTCACGAGCTCCAGATCCACCGCGCACAGAATTATTAAACTCTTCGGTAACATTTGTCATTTTTTTTATGATCATTCATTGGTTTAGTTTTTGCAAGAGTTTATATCTTCTCATACAATAATTCGTATTCCATATCAGAGGATGGCTTCATCGTCCAACAGTGCATTGCCTCCGGTTGCAATGTGCGAATGCAATTTCCCGGTCGTGTTGTACACTTGCGATAGGCCCAATCACTATAAAAGAAGGTACCTCGCATGCAAGGATTACGTCCCATCAGAGCGGTATGAAAATATGAGAGGGTGTCGTACCTTTAAGTGGCTCGATCCACCGTATGACGACAATGCTGCCAAGGTTATCAGAGATTTGGTAAAGGAAAGAAATGAGCTTAAGAAACTGTGCGAGACCATTTCCGATTCAAACTGGAAGTTAAAGAGAAAGATATATTATCGGGGTATTGATATAAAGAAATAAGTTATAACCCTATTTTTATTAGATATGTCTTCAACTGGAAGTTTCCAAATGTATAAATTCCAATGTTGTGATTGTATAAGTTTAATGTCTTTTTGATTACGTATGGATTACTCTGAAACCCACCAAAGCAAAATAATGAGCAAAGAACCAAAAGAGACTCACATCAAATTTTATATTGTATTACAATTCACTATGTGGATCTAATACGCCACATAATCTGGATTCTTGCCGGCTGCAATGCGGCATTTCCTAAACTCTTGCAATTTCGAAACATACAATGTTTCCCACCAGCGGATGTTCGGATCACAATGTCGTCGCCACGCATCCGTAATGGGTGATAATGGAGAGTCGTTAATGAGCGCCACCTAATACAAAAAAACCCAATTAGCATACACAATATTGCAAATGAAACATCTAAGTACAAGTAGAGAGAGATACGAAACATTATCGGTATCCAGTGGTTGTGATCCCCTACGTGTGCTATCCCCACAAAATTTATGGGAGGTGCGAAGCTTGGTCCAGACGCCTGTATTGGTAAGCACAATGAATGGTGCTCAGATATGACGACGATAGCAACGTTATACACCGTGACAAACACTAAACCCATGAATGGCATGTCAAGCCAATAATCCGGGCCACAAGGGGTATTAACATAGTTAATTTGAACCATTAGATCGTCCCATGACCCTGGTCTTGCATAAGCTCATATCGGCTCCCACATTTGTCGGTTCACACGCAACTCTTTTGCCATCGCGCTACGGATCAAGGGATATTGACCCTGACTCATCCCCATAAGCACAGCCAAAGACCGATAGCCACAGTGTCTGTCTGAACGTACATCCATAGCACAGTTAATGTACCCAAACCAGAAGTAATCGATATTCCGAACCCCAAGTCCACCCCAAAATGAATCATGGGTTCTTCAGGCCATTCCGATTGACGGACTCCCACATGGTCGTCCTCTTCTGGTTGCGGTTGGGATGGCATGTCCTCAGCGTCGAGCACCACGAAACTTGCTTGCTTTCTGAGACGGCCTGGCCCTTTCACCTTCTCCTTTGGCTTTCCCTGTGCCTTCGCCTTCTCAGACTTCAGTAAGTCTTCTCTTACGTGCTCATGCAGGCTCTTTTCCCTACTCGGCGACCCCTTTGCCTTGTTCTTCGCACCACTTGGCCTTCCCTTTGTACAGATGCCCGTCAGCTCCATAAACGTACTCTGTTTCGGATGCTCCAAGGCCATGTACAACTCACTCAGTTGCCATAACGTGGCTTGGGTCAAAGTACGGATTTGCACTCTCGACCACATCTCACGCAATCTCAACTCTGGAATGGAAATAGATAAACTGTCATCAGCAAGCGCACATGTTGTTGGATCCTCTTCCCAATGCAAGTCCTTCCAGAAGTCGTGAATGTCGTCTGGAGTAAGAGTTGTCCTCGTAATGATGGCTTTTGCAATATCGTGGACGCACAGCAACCCAAGGCAGTCTCTCACCCAATGATCATCGCATACTTCTGAATACTCATCCTTCACTAGCTGATCATACATGGCCAACAACAAATCAAAACACCTATCCGACACTCTACAAAACATCCTTGAAAAGACCATTCAGGCAAGCTCCGGAAACCCTGGATCGTTGAACTCCATTGGTCGTGTAGACAGCGACTTGTTCATGGTCGCTTTAATCGTGTCTATTTGAAGAATGATTGCATGGTGGATCCTTACGATCACTCTGTTAAAGCCGCCTCTGCTAGACCCTATAATATCTTTCAACACACGATGCATCCCCTCAACCCTATCAAAACAATAATATTTTTCCTTAGTACAACATTCATACCCAATAGTAAACTCTTCCAACTATACCTGTTTGAAGTTCACGTGAAGAAGTGAAGGGTGTCATCCGTCCACGCTCTTACTATACTTTCCTTTTTGTAAGGAGTCAACCATTCCCTCTCGACGTATCCAACAAGGCCGCTCTTCTACGACTTCCTCAATGCTCTGAGCCTTTCCTCGTACCTTTCCTCCGTGGTCGAGCAAAATAGTCCCCAACACTGGTTTGTAAACATATCGACCTTGGCACTATCTTTTATAACCTTGTCCGCATGTGCCTTGTTTCTAATATGGACCCAACACAAGAGCTGCCTAACCGGGGCATCTTTGAATACTACCTTCATAGCTTTGAGAGAGCCTTTTCACAATCGGTCATTATAGCCTTGGGCATAAATCATAACTGCTGAAACAAGTTCTTAAGGGCACTCACTATCCACTGGTAATGGAAAAACTTCTCCGCTTTGGTGAATGCGTACGCAATATTGAACGTCTTGTGAATGCATCTAAAACCAACAATCTCTACCAAAGGCATATCATACCTATTCATACACAAAACAAATAAACGTATCAATACTTGTCAATATAACTAATTAAACCCAAGCACATAGAAAAATAACTAACTATTATTAAAATGTTTTATATACTTATTTGTCTTGTATGTGGCGTCAATGATCACCACGTGCGGGAACTTCTTCAACAAGCGTAGCGACTCCGGGTGAGCAAAAAACAGGATCTCCACCTCTTGCCCTTTCTTCACATTCCTAAGAGGATAAAAAAGATATCCGTTCTCTTTCAAAAAAGTAAGGGACCACTGGGTAACAGTCAATTCCCCACGATCCTCGTACTGGAGCTTTTGCAAAAAGTTTGCAACCTGTTTCATTGATGTCACATTTCCCGGAAAGTGTTTCCTCAAGTCCGAAATAATCTCTCGGAGTCTTCCGACCATCACCCCATCTCCTAGCAATGACCTCCTCCTCTTGGGTCATTCGACCCATGAATGCATTCCCATGAAATCTAGCATGAAGCTTGTGGTTGTGGGTGCCATGTATAACATCCATTTCCCATTTTTCAGTAAGGGATCCTATCTCGTTTTTCATACGACACCCATATAGCTCGAATCTACAACCGCACTTCTTCGATCTACGTTTGCGAATCCTCTGAACCGACAACTCTGGATTTTCTACATTAACTTTAGGCCTCCCAGATCTCGGCTCACCATATCTATCGCATGTCAAACTAACTACGTACGGATTTGAGGTACGTTTCACCAAAACTATCATAAACTCTTTTGCTGTAGCTCTAGCCCACTCAATCATTTCATTCTTACTCCCCCAAACTAGGCCACTACGAAAATAATCTCTATAATCTTCCCCCTATAATTAATTGTTATTTATAAATTATTATATTCGATATTTAATAATTCATAACCCAATCCATGAATTTTATGCGCAACTAGGGAAACTACTACTTAATACCTAATATCATATTAATGGCTAACATTCATAATAACTACTTCATACAAAATTAATTATATTCGATATTTATCGTATCCCTTTTGTTTACAAATGCGAATGCCAGTCGAAATTAATTGCTATATTTCATTATAACTACTTCATACCTAGAACATGATTCATTACTCAAATGAAAATTAAGCCAACACTAACCGTGAATAAATCGCCGCTCGAATCGCAATCGTCTCCTTCGTCTTCGGAACCCGACATGCAAGAGTCGTTCGCTTCGTATGCTTCTTCATCTTCTCGTGCTTGTACCCAATTGCATTCCTCACTTTCATGATTAGAATAGTTCATGTTGAATGTTGTGATTTAGTGTGCAAGAGAAATGCAAATGAAAGTGTGTCTATATATAGGCTGAAATGGGGGCTTAAAAAAACGGACCCTTTGGTGCGTTATGTCTTAACGCACCCAACGGTCGGATTTTTCAAACTCCAACGGCTATGAAGATGGTTGTTCATAGCCGTTGGAGTTTGAAAGGCTAATCCTGTACGTTATGGCATAACGCACATGAATAATGTCATACGTTAAGGCTTAACGCACCAGGTCTGGACATTTTCCACTATGTGTGCCAATTTTTCCCCATGTACGTTATGTCAAAACGCACCAGATTATACGTTTAGTCTTAACGCACGAAATAGTATACATTTAGACAATTAAACGTGTGTATATAGGGACATCCTAGAAATATATGCATAAATGAATGCATTTGGTGATGTGTCCCTTTTGTAGAATAGAAGAGTGTCCTTATTTATTAATGTGGCAGTTGTTTATTGGATAAGGTAATTTTTAAATTTACTTTTTTTTCATAATCCAACTTTTACTCTTTCTAAATACACCGGGAGTTGGATTGTATTTACACATTGCCATTCAAGTCTAATCTTAATCGTCTTCCTTCCTCTTTCTCCGTAGCCGAGGTCTACATCCATAACCAGATATCGAATCTCCGTAGCCGAGGTCTACATCCATAACCAGATATCGAAGTGGAATAATTGGTTTAGTCTGTGAACAAACCAATTATTGATTTTGAAGAGTTCTTTTCATAATCCCATCTCCAATCTAGGTATCAAATTCAAATGAGGTATTTGAAAAATAATAGATGAATTTATATGTCATTCCTTCTTTTCAACCTCAAAAAAATTAAGGGATTAATATCTTGATTTGACTGGATTTAGAAAATGAGTTCATTCCAAGATATCAAATACCAAACACTAAATTTTTGGTTGAGATTCCCAACCCCATTCCTCAATCCTCAACCTCAACCCCAACAACTAAACACCCCCTAACAACTCTAATCTTAATCGTCTTCCTTCCTCTTTCTCCATCGCCGAGGTCTACATCCATAACCAGATATCTAAGTGAAATAATTGGTTTAGTCTGTGAACGAACCAATTATTGATTTTGAATAGTGCTTTTCATAATCCCATCTCCAATCTATTCATCCCTTTAACAAGAAGTCACTGTCAAACTAAATCAATCAAATTTAATCCCCTCCACGATTAACTAATGAAGCCAAATTTTGGACATTAGTAGTATATAGGGTGAAAGAAACAAAGACCTCACAAGTGGTGAACTCCATAGACCTATACTTGTCATTCTCGCTAAAAATCCGAGAGTGCAGCATAGGAGTATAAGCAGCCTGAGCACCATACTTGCGGCACAACAACCGGAACGGCAACTCCGAGCAATCCACCATCGGAGCAACGATGAACTTCGCCGACCCACTTTGTCCCAATGAGCCCACGCCCTCTCAATTCGAGCCTCTCCGCGCAAGTACCCATTAGGAGACCCTTCCACTTCCAGTTTCCACTCTTATCGCCGCCGCCGATGGATCCTGAGCAGCAGAGGAGGTCATCGTCGGCCGCAAGCGGGGTGGTGGCGTGGGATGCCATGGACAGTTTCTGATTGAAAGCAGAGAGCTTCGGGGAGAGATGGTGATGGTGGCCGGGGAGGAGTGGGAGAGAATTGCATGGGCGGTTGGGGGCGGGATTGGCGTCGAGTTCCATGGCCGCCGAGCTCCGCGCAGAGTAGCAGCAGTTTCCCGTTCTGCAGTATGTCTGCGCCAGATCAAAGCTACCAGATGAATTGGATTAATTTGGGTATTTAGTTCAATTAAACTTTATCTTGGCCCAAGTTAAGAGTGATCCAATAAGCCCGTATTTTTTTTTGGGGATCTCTCAAAGTTTCAAGCACACAAGTCTTTATGGTAAATTCAAATTTTTTATTCTCTAAATATGTTACTTCTAATATACTCCATTACAATATGATTGATAATATTTTTAAATTAGATATGAAAAGATTCTTATTTTTTATTTAAATAATATGAAATCAATCTAACCAATTAAAAAAGTAGAGCACAAAAGGGATCGTACAATGGGAGGAGATGATTTGAATAGTGCCTTACCTCACTTGGTCTCCATGTTGAGCTTGTCTAAATTGGTGAGTCTCTCTTAAAACTTCTTGGGCCTTTGAGGATTATGCCCAATTTCTGATTTCATCGCGATTTATTGCACCTGGGTTTTGCAACTTTTTTCAACTTAAGCTCTGAGTTGATTTTACCCAATTTTAGTTCTGAAATTTTTGCCATCTGGGTTATAGTTTCCCCCAAATATGCTATTACTTGCCTTTTCTTATTGTTTTTGTTGGTGTCTAATTTGTTCCTTTTGAGATAGCTCTATTGACCTCAATTTGGTTGATTTATCACTAATTAGTGCTCATCTTATTAGTTAATTCGAGGACTATATTACCAACAATGTTTGATAACTTCAGTGCAAATGTGATAGTGCTTCGTACCACTATCATTTTAGGACTTTGGGACATAGTTATGAATCTTCTAGCCATTAATCTTCCTAATTCATATTTTCATTGTTCTATATATAACTGGGAAGAAATAATCACTTTCTTAGGTTTTCTATCATTACTAGATTGTCTATTTAAAGTTTTCAACTGAAAGAAAAATTACACTTTTTGTATGAATAGGCAAGAGGATTCCAACAGATTGAGGCTCTTGAGCTAGGTGCTGATGTTTTTGTCTTGGATTTCTCATTGGTTAGACGTGCCAGCTATGAAAATGTGCTAAAAAAGGTCACTTCTTGGTTATGAACATGGATTGTAGCTTATCAATGGGTTAAGTAGTTGCTAGCTTTCACAAGTGGTTGAAAAATCTTGATTTAAAAAACACAAAAATGTTATCTTTTTTAGTGGATCTCAGAGCTTCAACATTATTCATCAAGAGTCCCAATGGTATTAGTTGGCACCAAATTGGGTATGTATGAAGGCAACAAAGTACACCTAAGCAGGAAGACCACATTCTGTATGACACCATTCATACGACCACAAATAAAAAAAGGATGAAAGGCGTTGCAAGGTATACTTGAACTCATGCTAAAACATATGGTCCAAATATCACTTGTTCTTTCAAGTGCACAAATTCGAACTACGAAGGAGCCAAGTCATATTTGAAACATTTAACATAATATAAATCTTCATCTTCTCACCAAAAAAAAAGTATAAATCTTCATCACACTTAGTGGTAATGGATTTAGCAGCAGCTATTTCTATGTAAGGAAGAATATACAACCGAGCGAAGGATTTTCTTATGCATGCACCTCTTGATTGTGGATTGTTTACGAGGCTTTATATAGTGTACAAGTGTAAAAGAAAGAGTGCCAGGTATTCTAGTATACTTTTGATGAGAATCAAGGCCACCAAGGGAACCTTTGGTCTCTAGGAGGGCTAGATCGTGTCCAAAGCTTGCTTCCTTCTCCTTCCTAAGCTTGCTAGACCTTCAATGGAGCTTGTGAGAGGGCCACGGCCGAGAGGAACAATGAAGGGTTCGAGGGGCTGCCGGCGGTCCTTGGGTTCACGGCCAAGGGAACCTCTCTTAGAGGTTCCTTGGCTTGGTCGGATTTAGATCCAAGGTAATGAGCGAGTTTACTTTGTGAGGAGATGAGATTGAAGAAAGAAGATGTAAGAGATTTGGAAGCTTGGAGTGATAGAAATAAGTGGCGGCCTAGAGGGAGGTAAACTCAACCTTAGGCTATGCCACTTCTATATTCTTCACTAGTTAGAAAATGAATGCATTATAAGGTTTAAATAGTCTAGGTCTAAAAGTGGACTAGGAGCCATTTCACAAATGGGTCCACACGTCCTCAAAAGGAAATGCAACTTAAATAACTAACAAGGGGATAGAAGCCATATGCTTGGGGGATGGCGCGCACCTTGATGCCTTGGAGTCGAAGCCAGAAGGCTTGATTGTCGTGGCATGGAGGCGTCGGCGCCATGGCTAGTCCGAGGTGAGGCACAATAGTGATCTTGGCCCAAGGCCGGAAGGCTCGCCTTGGCTCGGACTTGTGATGGCTCGGTGGACTAGGCCATTGATGGCTTGGGCCATAGCTCGGGCTCGGGTCCTAGTCACCGGGCCTTGAATGCCCTTGTCGATGGGTGCTTGGCACTCATCATTCTCCCCTTCTTGAGGGAGAATTGTCCCCAATTCTTCATCATACTCCGGTGGCACATAGGGGGTCAAATCAGCCACGTTGAAGGTGGGGTGGGCACCATACTTCTCGGGAAGGTCAACTTTATAAGCATTATCTCCGAAGCGACGAAGGATGCGGAAATGACCATCACCCTGGGGGTTGAGTTTGGATTGGCGGTGGGCTTTGGACCTCTCCTTGCGCAAATGGACCCACACGAGGTCGCCCGGGGCAAAGACAACACGGCGCCGACCCTTGTTGTTGTGGGCCTCATATTGGGTTGCGCGGCGTTCTAGTTGAACCCAGGTGCGCTTGTGGAGCTCACGGATGAAGTCGGCGCGCTTGGCTCCTTGCGGGTGCTAGACAATGCCCAACGGATGGGGCACCAGGTCAAGCGGTGTGATGGGATTCCGGCCATAGACTACTTCAAACGGTGTGAGCTTGGTTTCCGTATTCATGGACCTATTATACACAAACTCAACATACGAAAGTAAGTCCTCCCACTTGCGTGGGTTGGCCCTAAGGACGGCTCTAAGCAAGGAACCCAAGGTGCGGTTGGTGACCTCGGTTTGCCCATCCGTTTGGGGGTGGCAACTAGTAGAGAATAAGAGGTTGGTGCCTAGTTTGCCCCACAAGGTCCTCCAAAAATGTTCCACAAACTTAGGGTCCCGATCCGACACTATGGTTCTAGGGATTCCATGCAACTTAACCACATGATCAAAGAAGATGGAAGCATATTTCGAAGCATTGTTGGTGGTCTTGTGATCAGCTCTACTTTGTAGTGCTTATTTAGGAGTTGTTACCGGTGTTTAGGGTGTCATTTGTATGGGTTTAGAGCACAACTGTGGAGTATGGAGTTGAGGAGAAGAAGTGTGGATTTGGTGGTTTGGAAAAGCTTAAATGAAGATATATTGAAGGGAGAAGTAAACCACCCAAGAAGACGAAGTATAGACCCAGTCGGGTCTACAGAAGACCACACGAAGAAGGCAAAGAAGGCCTGCACGGTTAGCTGCACGGTCAGCTAACCGTGCAGGATGTTCGAGAGCATGACGAGAAGAATCAGCAATTTCCGCGACCGCGGAATTTCTTCCGCGATCGCGGAAAAATCGTTCAGCAAAGCATCTGGAGAATGTCGAGAGGAAGGGCCTGGGAGTTTGAATTTTCCGCGACCGCGGAATTTGTTCCGCGATCGCGGAAGCACACGGAAGCGAACCCGCGTCTCTCGTCCGAAGTTTTACTTTTCTTTTCTTTTATTTTAATTATTTCGATTACTATACTTTATTTCCTTATAGGATTACTTTCGTTATCTTTTCACTTTAGTTTTAGGGTTAGGTTATTTAACCTAATTTTCCATATCATCGTTAAGAAGGCAGACCTAGTTTACATTCAGATTCAGTTTTCATTGTTGTTTTTCGCACCTTTTGCTCAGGCAGACAATTGAAGCCTTTGGTTGATTTGATTGTGTGGTTATTCCTTTACTCTTTCTATGATTGTTTTAATTCTCTCTCGTGCTTAATCTCATTGATCGTATATCGATTCCCCTTGATTTGTTGATTAGGATATCAAATAGATTGATAATAGTAGTTCCCTCTAGCCTGACAATCTAGAGAAGATTAGTATTACGCTATTGGTTCTCCTTTTCTATACAACCTGTTGAGATTGTTATTGATCATACTATTAATGATTGGAGGAGACTGTTTGAGAATCTTGATCCCTTAGTTTGTGTAGAGAATTAATTGCATGCAATTATATGACTGTTTGCTACACTTGCATGTACCTATCTATTCCTGAATTCATTACTGTTGTTAGATTCAATCTAGAAGGCCTTCTAGGTTATTTGATAGTTAGGGTTATCAGGACTGGTTGGACTGATAACTATATCAGAACAGGGATTAGGACATTCATGAGTATTGAGGACTAGGAATAATCAATGATCGATCTATCAATCTGAAGTGTGGATATTTGTTTGGCTAAGCTATTTTCCCGATTTGATGTCAAGTCTTTGCTTTTATTTATTTTGTTTGTTTTTAAACCGAAACCCCCTTGGTTACTTGTTGGTATACAATTACATCGTTGGAATAGTATTTGATTCTCTGTGGGATTCGACCCTTACTTGCCTATTCTACTAGTTTAGGTTTGTTAGGATTATTTTGATCAAGTGATACGACTAAAACCTGCTATCAAATTGGCGCCGTTGCCGGGGAATCTAAATTACTAGTCTGATTGTGTGTTTGTGTACCAACTGTTGTGTGGACCTATCTTACGGTCCACACTTGTGTTACTAATTCTTTTCATTGAGATCTTAATCCAGAAAGATGGCAGCATTTGAGAATTTTTATTATCAGCAGCAAGGCTGGCCCCATTACTATCCTGAACCTCAAGAGACGAGCCAAAGTTCATTTATGTCAATGGAGGACATCATCAAGTCACTTGTGCAGAGCATGATGACTATTCATCAGGAGTCACACTCCAACATCCAACTTTTAACAACTCAAGTTGGAAATTTGGCAACTCAGCTCAGAAGGTTGACTCAAGTTGTGGCAAATATGAAGGAGGGTTTTGAAAGGCCACCACCCCATTCGAAACCGACTCCAGTGGCTAATGTGAATGTCATATCACCGCTGAAAGGAGGAAAGACAGAGGAGCCCTTTTGCTCAGGAACCGTGACCACGGATGAGCGAAAATGGAAAGCCGAGAACCAGTGTCCGCAAGTTTGGACAAAATTTTGCGGGTCAGTTTTTGGTGAATATCCTTTGGAAGTGATCCTTGTTGATTAAACTCCTCCACCTCGTGATCCAAAGAAGCCACCTCCTCACTTTCCTAAGAAGCTAAAATGAAGAAGAAGTCGAAGCCCGATATGGAGCCGCGCAACTCCGTAGGTGAGCATAAGGTAAATCTCTCTTACTTAATCTGATGCATGTTGTGCCTAAATTTGCTAAATATATGAGATGTTTATGCTGGCCTAGGAAGAGGAAGAAATTGACAGGAGTAATTAATTTGAATGAACATGTGTCTGCTGCATTCGGAAGGCGTTTGCCTGAAAAGTGTAGTGACCCTGACATGTTTAGTATTCCTTGTGATATAGGTTACTCTAGGTTTGATCACTGCATGATAGACTTAGGCTCATCTATTAATGTGTTACCCTATTGCTAGATCTTGGACCTTTGCTTGAAACTGATTTAGTTATTCAATTTGCGAATGGATCCAAAGCTTATCCGAAAGGAATAGTTGAGGATGTTCATGTGAAGGTTAATAAGATGATTTTTACTGTTGATTTTGTAGTGTTAGACTTTGGTTATGACATGCATGAGCCCCCTATACTGTTAGGTAGGCCTTTTCTTAAGACTGCTAACATCCGAATCATTATGAGTAGAGGTATTGTGTCTGTGAAGTATGGGGGTGATAGGGTGATATTTAAGATGTTTGATCATAAGAAACACCCTCCTGATAGCAAGTATGTGCTGTGTTCTGGATTAAGTGGTATTACATGACTATAGTAGCATAATGTCGGGCCAACGACATTAACCAAGACGTTGCTCGGGAGGCAACCCGAGACTAACTTGCAGGAAGGAGACTCGCAGCCAAATTGAAGACGGTGTTATCCATGCACCAACAACGTACGTCTTCCTATTTCCCTGCACTAAAAAAAAAATCCGAAAAAAAAAATCAAAAAAAAAAATCGAACAAAATAATTCGAAAAAAAAAAAAAATTTCTACCGAAGGCCAGCTGTCCAGAGTTACCCATGGAGAGAAGGTACACATCATGTTGCCAAGGAGGAGACATTAGCCCCACACATTAATTGGCAACGATGGTGGCCCTACATTCGACAGCTGAGGAAGAGGAACACTAGAGCCCCACCACGATTATATCTAGGCTCCACCATGTGTTCGTAGAAGGCTGTGCAACCCCGACTTCTTTGCTATTCCACTACACCCTACAGTGGACTCATTTTGGTTGCACGGTAAGAATTGATTTTGAAGACCCGTCGCAACACCAGAGACATGAGTTTTCTTTGATTTACCGCCAGCAACAACTTCCAAGTCCAAGCCAACTCAGCCCACGGTTGTGAGTACTTTTCTGCCCTTCCCTGTGCTTCATTCTTTTTTTTTGTCTTTCATTACATTGAGGATAATGCAATGTCTAAGCATGGGGGAGTGGTCTATACTTGCGAGTCGCTGAGGAGAAAAAAAAATAGAAAGATAAAAAGCCAAAAAATTGAAAAAAAGGCAAAAGAAAAATCCCGGGATAAGTCGAAAACCCAAAAGGGCGGCTTAGGTAATAAGCAGGTGGCTTGGACCAGCATTAGGCTGTGGTAATAATTGGTCAAGAGTGATGTGAGTTTATGTGAGCCCATCTATTGAAAAATGAAATGAGTGGCTTCGTGAAAACCCGAAAGGGCGCCTTGGCAAAATGAGTGAAAAGAAGAAGAGTGATTATTATGAATCATCATTTTTCCTAGCGTGGTGACATAAGAAGAGATGATATAAGGAGGATTCGGGTATGTCACTCTAGGAGGCATAAGAAAATAGATGGAGGCTAGGATTAGATTTTTTTATTCACTCTATGGTGTTCAGGATAAGCTTGGGGGAAATACTCTGCTTTCCTTTAAGCTTGGTTGTGTGTTGTGATTGTGGATATTGTGTTGGTGCCTGGGAGATTCATGTTTAGGTACAATTCTTTAGTGTGGATGATTTTTCTGTGCTTCCTGAGACCTTGGGGATTTGATTGGAGGAGTATGTTTATTTTAGCTTACTCGAGGACGAGCAAGGTTTAAGCATGGGGGAGTTTGATCAGCTCTACTTTATAGTGCTTATCTAGGAGTTGTTACCGGTGTTTAGGGTGCCATTTGTATGGGTTTAGAGCACAACTTTGGAGTATGGAGTTGAGGAGAAGAAGTGTGGATTTGGTGGTTTGGAGAAGCTTAAATGACGATATATTGAAGGGAGAAGGAAGCCACCCAAGAAGACGAAGTATAGACCCAGTCGGGTCTACAGAAGACCACACGAAGAAGGCAAAGAAGGCCTGCACGGTTAGCTGCACGGTCTGCTAACCGTGCAGGATGTTCGAGAGCACGACGAGAAGAATCAGCAATTTCCGTGACCGCGGAATTTCTTCCGCGATCGCGGAAAAATCGTTCAGCGAAGCATCTGAAGAATGTCGAGAGGAAGGGCTTGTGAGTTTGAATTTTCCGCGACCGCAAAATTTGTTCCGCGATCGCGGAAGCACACAGAAGCGAACCCGCGTCTCTCGTCCGAAGTTTTACTTTTCTTTTCTTTTATTTTAATTATTTCGATTACTATACTTTATTTCCTTATAGGATTACTTTCGTTATCTTTTCACTTTAGTTTTAGGGTTAGGTTATTTAACCTAATTTTTCCTATCATCGTTAAGAAGGCAGACCTAGTTTACATTCAGATTCAATTTTCATTGTTGTTTTTCGCACCTTTTGCTCAGGCAGACAATTGAAGCCTTTGGTTGATTTGATTGTGAGGTTATTTCTTTACTCTTTCTATGATTGTTTTAATTCTCTCTCGTGCTTAATCTCATTGATCGTATATCGAATCCCCTTGATTTGTTGATTAGGATATCAAATAGATTGATAATAGTAGTTCCCTCTAGCCTGACAATCTAGAGAAGATTAGTATTACGCTATTGGTTCCCCTTTTCTATACAACCTATTGAGATTGTTATTGATCATACTATTAAGGATTTGAGGAGACTGTTTGAGAATCTTAATCCCTTAGTTTGTATAGAGAATTAATTGCATGCAATTGTATGACTGTTTACTACACTTGCATGTACCTATCTATTCCTGAATTCATTACTGCTGTTAGATTCAATCTAGAAGGTCTTCTTGGTTATTTGATAGTTAGGGTTATCAGGACTGGTTGGACTGATAACTGTATCAGAACAAGGATTAGGACATTCATGAGTATTGAGGACTAGGAATAATCAGTGATCGATCTATCAATCTGAAGTGTGGATATTTGTTTGGCTCAGCTATTTTCCCGATTTGATTTCAAGTCTTTGTTTTTATTTATTTTGTTTGTTTTTAAACCGAAACCCCCTTGGTTACTTGTTGGTATACAATTACATCGTTGGAATAGTATTTGATTCTTTGTGGGATTCGACCCTTACTTGCCTATTCTACTAGTTTAGGTTTGTTATGATTATTTTGATCAGGCGATACGACTAAAACCTGCTATCAAATTGGCGCCGTTGCCGGGGAATCTAAATTACTAGTCTGATTGTGTGTTTGTGTACCAACTATTGTGTGGACCTATCTTACGGTCCACACCTGTGTTACTAATTCTTTTCATTGAGATCTTAATCCAGAAAGATGGCAGCATTTGAGAATTTTTATTATCAGCAGCAAGGCTGGCCCCATTACTATCCTGAACCTCAAGAGACGAGCCAAAGTTCATTTATGTCAATGGAAGACATCATCAAGTCACTTGTGCAGAGCATGATGACTATTCATTAGGAGTCACACTCCAATATCCAACTTTTAACAACTCAAGTTGGAAATTTGGCAACTCAGCTCGGAAGGTTGACTCAAGTTGTGGCAAATATGAAGGAGGGTTTTGAAAGGCCACCACCCCATTCGAAACCGACTCTAGTGGCTAATGTGAATGTCATATCACCACTGAAAGGAGGAAAGACAGAGGAGCCCTTTTGCTCAGGAACCATGACCACAGATGAGCGAAAATGGAAAGTCGAGAACCAGCGTCTGCAAGTTTGGACAAAATTTTGCGTGTCCGTTTTTGGTGAATATCCTTTGGAAGTGATCTCTGTTGATTACACTCCTCCACCTCGTGATCCAAAGAAGCCACCTCCTCACTTTCCTAAGAAGCTAAAAGTGAAGAAGAAGTCGGAGCCCGATATGGAGCCGCACAACTCCATAGGTGAGCATAAGGTAAATCTCTCTTTACTTAATCGGATGCATGTTGTGCCTAAATTTGCTAAATATATGAGATGTTTATGCTGGCCTAGGAAGAGGAAGAAATTGACAGGAGTAATTAATTTGAATGAACATGTGTCTGCTGCATTCGGAAGGCGTTTGCCTGAAAAGTGTAGTGACCCTGACATGTTTAGTATTCCTTGTGATATATGTTACTCTAGGTTTGATCACTGCATGATAGACTTAGGCTCATCTATTAATGTGTTACCCTACTCTGTGTATCAATTGCTAGATCTTGGACCTTTGCTTGAAACTGATTTAGTTATTCAATTTGCGAATGGATCCAAAGCTTATCCGAAAGGAATAGTTGAGGATGTTCTTATGAAGCTTAATAAGATGATTTTTCCTGTTGATTTTGTGGTGTAAGACTTTGGTTATGACATGCATGAGCCCCCTATACTGTTAGGTAGGCCTTTTCTTAAGACTGCTAACATCCGAATCATTATGAGTAGAGGTATTGTGTCTGTGAAGTATGGGGGTGATAGGGTGATATTTAAGATGTTTGATCATAAGAAACACCATCCTGATAGCAAGTCTGTGCTGTGTTCTGGATTAAGTGGTATTACATGACTATAGTAGCACAATGTCGGGCCAACGACATTAACCAAGGCCCTGCTCGGGAGGCAACCCGAGACTAACTTACAGGAAGGAGACCCGCAGCCAAATTGAAGACGGTGTTATCCATGCACCAACAACGTACGTCTTCTTATTTCCCTGCACTCAAAAAAAAAATTGAAAAAAATTGAAAAAAAGCAAAAAAGAAAAAAAAAAAAAAAAAAAGTTCTACCGAAGACCAGCTGTCCAGAGTTACCCATGGAGAGAAGGTGCATATCATGTTGCCAAGGAGGAGACATTAGCCCCACACATTAATTGGCAATGATGATGGTCCTACATTCGATAATTGAGGAAGAGGAACACTAGAGCCCCACCACGATTATATCTGGGCTCCACCATGTGTTCGTAGAAGGTTGTGCAACCCCGACTTCTTTGCTATTCCACTACATCCTACAGTGGACTCATTTTGGTTGCACGGTAAGAATTGATTTTGAAGACCCGCTGCAACACCAGAGACATGAGTTTTCTTTGATTTACCGCCAGCAACAACTTCCAAGTCCAAGCCAACTCAGCCCACGGTTGTGAGTACTTTTCTGCCCTTCCCTGTGCTTCATTCTTTTTTTTTGTCTTTCATTACATTGAGGACAATACAATGTCTAAGCATGGGGGAGTGATCTATACCTGCTTATTACCTAAGCCACCCGAAAGGGCGGCTTAGGTAATAAGCAGGTGGCTTGGACCAGCATTAGGCTGTGGTAATAATTGGTCAAGAGTGATGTGAGTTTATGTGAGCCGATCTATTGAAAAATGAAATGAGTGGCTTCGTGAAAACCCGAAAGGGCGCCTTGGCAAAATGAGTGAAAAAAAGAAGAGTGATTATTAGGAAGCATCATTTTTCCTAGCGTGGTGACATAAGAAGAGGTGATATAAGGAGGATTCGGGTATGTCACTCTAGGAGGCATAAGAAGATAGATGGAGGCTAGGATTAAATTTTTTTATTCACTCTATGGTGTTTGGGATAAGCTTGGGGGAAGTACTCTGCTTTCCTTTAAGCTTGGTTGTGTGTTGTGATTGTGCATATTGTGTTGGTGCCTGGGAGATTCATGTTTAGTTACAATTCTTTAGTGGGGATGATTTTTCTGTGCTTCCTGAGACCTTGGGGATTTTATTGGAGGAGTAGGTTTACTTTAGCTTACTCGAGGACGAGCAAGGTTTAAGCATGGGGGAGTTTGATCAGCTCTACTTTGTAGTGCTTATCTAGGAGTTGTTACCGGTGTTTAGGGTGCCATTTGTATGGGTTTAGAGCACAACTGTGGAGTATGGAGTTGAGGAGAAGAAGTGTGGATTTGGTGGTTTGGAGAAGCTTAAATAAAGATATATTGAAGGGAGAAGGAAGCCACCCAAGAAGACGAAGTATAGACCCAGTCGGGTCTACAGAAGACCACACGAAGAAGGCAAAGAAGGCCTGCACGGTTAGCTGCACGGTCTGCTAACCGTGCAGGATGTTCGAGAGCACGACGAGAAGAATCAGCAATTTCCGCGACTGCGGAAATTCTTCCGCGATCGCAAAAAAATCGTTCAGCGAAGCATTTGAAGAATGTCGAGAGGAAGGGCCTGGGAGTTTGAATTTTCTGCGACCGCGGAATTTGTTCCGCGATCGCGGAAGCATACGGAAGCGAACCCGCGTCTCTCGTCCGAAGTTTTACTTTTCTTTTATTTTAATTATTTCAATTAATATACTTTATTTCCTTATAGGATTACTTTCGTTATCTTTTCACTTTAGTTTTAGGGTTAGGTTATTTAACCTAATTTTCCATATCATCGTTAAGAAGGCAGACCTAGTTTACATTCAGATTCAGTTTTCATTGTTGTTTTTCGCACATTTTGCTCAGGCAGACAATTGAAGTCTTTGGTTGATTTGATTGTGAGGTTATTCCTTTACTCTTTCTATGATTGTTTTAATTATCTCTCGTGCTTAATCTCATTGATCGTATATCGATTCCCTTGATTTGTTGATTAGGATATCAAATAGATTGATAATAGTAGTTCCCTCTAGCCTGACAATCTAGAGAAGATTAGTATTACGCTATTGGCTCCCATTTTCTATACAATCTGTTGAGATTGTTATTGATCATACTATTAAGGATTGGAGGAGAAGGTTTGAGAATCTTGATCCCTTAGTTTGTGTAGAGAATTAATTGCATGCAATTGTATGACTGTTTGCTACACTTGCATGTACCTATCTATTTCTGAATTCATTACTGTTGTTAGATTCAATCTAGAAGGTCTTCTAGGTTATTTGATAGTTAGGGTTATCAGGATTGGTTGGACTGATAACTATATCAGAACAGAGATTAGGACATTCATGAGTATTGAGGACTAGGAATAATCAATGATCGATCTATCAATCTGAAGTGTGGATATTTGTTTGGCTCAGCTATTTTCCCGATTTGATTTCAAGTCTTTGCTTTTATTTATTTTGTTTGTTTTTAAACCGAAACCCCCTTGGTTACTTGTTGGTATACAATTACATCGTTGGAATAGTATTTGATTCTCTGTGGGATTCGACCCTTACTTGCCTATTCTACTAGTTTAGGTTTGTTAGGATTATTTTGATCAGACGATACGACTAAAACCTGCTATCAAATTTGGTTCCGTTGTCGGGACCGTCAAATGTTGATACGAACATTCACGCATTGTCCTCAATGCTATCAAATTTGATACGAATTCGGTAGAACTTTAGCTTCTATCAAATTTGATAGAAGCTAAAGTCGTGTGCCTAATCAAAATAATCCTAAACAAACCTAAACAAGTAGCAAAGGCAAGCAAGGGTCGAATCACACAGGGAGGAAGTAATCTTTCTAAGTGCACAAGTGTATGTCAAAGGTAACAAAGGGGGTTTTGTTGATTTGTTTGCAAAGTAAAACAAAGCAAAGATGTAATCAATTTGGGAAAAGTACTTAGCCAGACAAATATCCACCATTCATGAGATTGGTTGATCCTAGATTCTCTCTAATTCATTCCTATGAATATTCCTATTCCTTTTCATAAGTTATAAACAGGACAAACAGACCCTGAGAATACTAACTATTAAATAACTATGAAAACCTCACGCGTCAATTCAATAGCAGCAATGAGCACAGGAATTTCGATAGATACATGCAAGAGTAGCAAACAGTCATACTATTGCATGCAATTAATTCTCCCTACAATAAACTAGTCCCAAACAGTTCTTAGAGTATTGTAGTTGCTACACATGAATTAGGTAACTCAAACAGTAATTACCAAACCCTAGCAATAGACAATTACTAATAACAACTAGTTGCGTCCAACAAACGAAATCAGTAAGAATCAATGGGATGAAGCACAAGAGAATCAATACATTCAAAAGAAAAGAAATAGAATTAGAATCTCACAACCATTATTCAAATGAAGGCTTCAATTGTCGGACTAAGCAAAAGTGCTTAGTTCTTCATAGTTCAAAGGAAAAACAATACTTAATGGAAACAACGATAATGATAAAAATGGCTCGTGAAAACTAGGTTAAGAACCCTAGAAACCAAAGTAAAGATAATAAAACTAATCTAAAAAGGGAATAGTATATAGTAATCGAAATAAATAAATTAAAATAAAAGAAAATTAAACGAAAAGTGAAACTTCGGACGAAAGATCAAGCGGCTCGCTGCCATGTCGTTCCGCGGTCGCGGAAATTAGAACTTTGTTCTCGACTTCGTTTCTCTGGAGGAATTTTCCGCGGTCGCGGAAGTGGCATTCGCGGTCCGCGCCTCGCCTTTCGACGCGGCTTCTTCGTGCACTCCTTCTTGGTCGCGGTTGGCCGCAGCAGACCCTCTTCTCCTTCTTTATGTGGCTATTCCTTCTATTCTTCTTCGTCTCCTCAGGTGGTCTTCACCTCGTCTTTTGAATGTCTTCAATTAGCTTCTTCACACCACCATATCCACACTTCTTCTCTCCAACTCCCTACTCCACAGTTGTGCTCTAAATCCCTACAAATGGCACCCTAAACACCGATAACAACTCCTAGATAAGCACTACAAAGTAGAGCTGATCAAACTCCCCCATGCTTAAACCTTGCTCGTCCTCGAGTAAGCTAAAAGAAACCTACTCCTCCAATCAAATCTCCAAGGTCTTAGGAAGCGTAGAAAAATCATCTCCACTAAGAATTGCACCTAACATGAATCTCCAAGTACCAACACAATAAACTCAACACAATATCACACACAACACCACACCAACCAAGCTAAAAGGAAAGCAAAGTACTTCCCCCAAGCTTATCCCGAACACCATAGAGTGAATAAAATCTAATCCTAACCTCCATCTATCTTCTTATCGCTCCAGAGTGACCTACCCGAAACCTCCTTATATCACCTCTTCTTATGTCACCACGCCAGGTAAAATGATGATTCCTAATAATCACTCTTCTTCTTTTCACTCATTTTGCCAAGGCGTCCTTTCGGGTTTTCACCAAGCCACTCATTTCATTTTTCAATAGATGGGATCACAATATATCTCACATCACTCTTGACCAATTATTACGCCAGCCTAATGCTGGTCCAAGCCACCTGCTTATTACCTAAGCCGCTCTCTCGGGTTTTCAACTTATCCCATAATTTCTATTTTTGCCTTTTTTTCAAATTTTGGCTTTTTCTTTTTCTTTTCTCCTCAACGACATAGCAAGTATAGAATCCCCCCCCCCCCATGCTTAAACATTGCATTGTCCTCAATGTAATGAAAGACAAAAAGAATAAAGCACAGGGAAGGTAAAGAATGAACTCACAACCGTCGCCGAGTTGGCTTGGACAAGAACGTTGTTGCTGGCGGTATAACAATAAAGCACAGGTCTGGTGTTGTGCGGGTTTTCAAAATCAACTCCTACCGTGCAACCAAATAGATCCACTATGGTGAGTAGTGGAATATCAAAGAAGTCAGGGTTGCACGGCCTTCTACGAACTCATGGTGGAGCCCAGATGTAATCGTGGTGGGGGCTCTAGTGTTCCTCCTCCTCAGCTGTCAATTGTAGGTCCATCATCGTTGCCAAATAAAAATATGGGGCGAGTGTCAACATGATGTGCACCTTCTCTCCATGGGTAACTCGGACAGCTAGCCTTCGGTAGAACTTTTTTTTTTTTCGTTTTTTTGAACAGGGTAATAGGAGGACTTACAATGGTGTAGGTAACACCGTCTTCAATATGGTTCGGGCCTCCTCCCTGCAGGTTAGTCGAAACGCAAAACAAAAACAAAAACAAAACAAAAACAAAATAACACACTAATAACTAAAACAAACAAGGAAAGGAAAGACTGGAAATAAATATATACCTCAGGTTGCCTCCCGAGCAGTGCCTTATTTAACGTCGTGGCTCGACTCATCTAAGGTGATCACTTGTCAACTTCGGGGTCTTGAAGGTCTGTCTCTTCTATGACGCTGTTGTCAAAACCTTCATGGTAGGGTTTCAACCTCTGACCATTCACCTTGAACACTGACTGCCCATCAGTATCATGTAACTCCACTGCGCCGTGGGAGAAGACGCGAGCAACAACATAGGACCCAGCCCAACGGGATCGGAGTTTTCCCGATAAGGGACGAAGGCGAGACATAAATAGAAGGACTTTGTCTCCTGGTTTAAAATCCTTTCTCAGAATGTTCTTGTCGTGCCAGGCCTTTGTCTTCTCCTTGTACGTGACTGCGTTATCATAAGCTTCAAGTCGCAGCTCCTCTAATTCTTGAAGCTGTAACTTGCGAAATTCCCCAACTTCATCAATTCGCATGTTGCAAGTCTTTATAGCCCAAAATGCCTTGTGCTCAAGCTCCACTGGGAGGTGACAAGCTTTTCCAAACACCAGTCTATAGGGAGACATTCCAATGGGTGTTTTATAGGCAGTACGATAGGCCTAGAGTGCATCATCAAGTCTCAAGCTCCAATCCTTTCTATTCGGGGCCACCGTCTTCTCAAGGATAGTTTTGATCTCTCTATTAGACACTTCAGCTTGCCCGTTGGTCTGTGGGTGGTAGGCCATGGAAACTTTCTGCGTGACATGGTATTTCTTCAGGAGAGCGCTCACAGTCCTATTGCAGAAGTGGGTTCCCCTGTCACTTATCAGAGCCTTGGGAATTCCAAATCTAGAGAAAATGCGTTTCTTCAGGAAATCTGCCACCACTTTAGAGTCATCAGTCTTGGTGGCCTTCGCTTCCACCCACTTGGAAACGTAGTCCACCACAAGAAAAATATAGAAATTCCCAAAGGAGTTAGGAAATGGTCCCATAAAGTCAATGCCTCAAACATCAAAAATCTCGCAAAAGATTAATGATGATTGTGGCATCTCATTCCTCTGAGATATATTCCCAAATCTCTGGCATCGATCACAGGATCTACAGAAGGCGTTTGCATCATGAAAGATGTGTGGCCAGTAGAATCCTGCTTCCAATACCTTTCTAGCATTTTTATTTGACCCAAAATGCCCCCCACATGCATGAGAATGACAAAAGACTAAGACAGATTGTACCTCATTATCCGGAATGCATCGACGAATTACCTGGTCAACGCAGTGTCTCCAAAGATAGGGGTCATCCCATACGTAGAATCGAGACTCACGTCAGATTTTGTCTTTCTGTGCCTTTGCAAGGTTCGAGGGGAATTCTGCTCGAACGAGGAAGTTCACGAGGTTAGCGTACCACGGTTTGAGTGTGCGGAGCCCGAGGAGTTCTTCTTCCGAATAAGGCTCATGAGACGACTCATGAGTGTTTCCGCGATCGCGGGTCTCAATCCGCGGTCCCAGAAATTGTTCGATCGACTTTAGATGATCACCTTGGTACCCAATAAATATTGTCTGAATTTTTCCAGGGAAAACACGACAGCTAATAATTCTTTCTCCGTAGTGGAGTAGTTTCGCTGCGCTCCATTGAGAGTCATAGAAGCATAATGAATCACATGAGACACTTATGCTTCTTTTTGCCCAAGGACCGCACCTACAGCATAATTACTAGCATCGCACATAATCTCGAAGGGCTGAGACCAATCCGGTGCTTGAATAATCGGTGCACTAGTGAGGCGAGCTTTCAAATCATCAAATGCCTTTTTGCACTCCTCCTTAAACTCAAAATTCACTTCCTTCTTCAGCAGCTCGCATAGAGGTGATGAGATCTTTGAAAAGTCTTTAATAAACCGGCGGTAAAAACCTGCATGGCCTAAGAAAGAACGCACTTCACGCACATTAGTAGGATAAGGCAGAGACTGAATTACATCAATCTTTGCCTTATCGACCTCAATACCCCTAGCAGACACTATATGAACTAACACAATGCCTTGCTCAACCATGAAATGACACTTTTTAGAATTAAGAACCGAGTTGGTATCTACACATCTTTGAAACACAAGTGATAAGTGGTCTAAGCATGCATCAAAATTATCACCATGAACTGTGAAATCATCCAAAAACCTCAATGAATTGCTTTACATACTCAGAAAAAATGCTTACCATACACCTTTGGAATGTTTCGGTTGCGTTACACAACCCGAATGGCATCATGCGATATGAAAAAGTACCAAAAGGGCATGTAAATGTCGTTTTTTCTTGATCCTCCGGTGCTATGGCTATCTGAAAATACCCTGAGTATCCATCCAGGAAGCAGTAATAGGGGCGACCAGCCAGTCGCTCGAGCATTTGATCAATAAAGGGTAGAGGAAAGTGGTCTTTCCGAGTTACCGCATTCAGATTACGATAATCAATGCATACTCTATATCCGGATTGCACTCGGGTGGGGACCAGCTCTCCTTGTTGGTTCTCCACAACTGTGATTCCTCCCTTCTTTGGGACAACTTGTGTCGGGCTCACCCATTTACTGTCGGAGATGGGAAAGATCATTCCAGTCTGCAGGAGTTTCAGCACCTCCTTTTTCAGCACCTCCATCATTGGTGGATTGAGTCTTCTCTGTGGCTATCTTGATGGCTTGGCATCGTCCTCCAGTAAAATTCTGTGCATGCAGGTAGAGGGACTGATTCCCTTTATGTCTGCAATGGTCCATCCCAATGCTGTTTTGTGTTCCTTAAGCACCGCCACCAATTTCTCCTCTTGATCCTTAGAAAGCTTGTTGGAGATAATGACCGGTAGTGTGTCCTCTTTTCCCAAGAAAGCATACTTGAGGTGGTCCGGTAGTGGCTTGAGTTCAATCTCTGGTGCTTGCACAACAGAAGGTAAAAGCTTCTCGCTTGGCACTGTTAGTGGGATGGGGCCATTGCCCAAAGAACGGAAATGAGGTGTACCGTGTGCTAAGTGAGCCACCGTTTCCTGCAAGTTAGTGTCTAAAGCATAATACTCAGGTGGTTCTTCAACAACATTCTCAATAGCAGATTGTAACTTATCAGAACAAGTAGTATCAAAGTCATCTTGCACAATAGGATCAATCACATCAATAGCACACAGAGAATGATCATCAATGGGGTGTTTCATAGCATCATATATGTTGTACTCTACCTTTTCCCCATCAAATTCCATAGTAAGGGTTCCACTACTTACATCAATCTTTGTCTGGGATGTTTTCAAAAATGGCCTACCTAATAGTATAGGGGTTGCATTTTTATCGTGGTCCATATCCAGCACAAAGAAATCAGCAGGAAAAATCAAGTTATCAACCATCACTAGGACATCTTCAACTACCCCTTTCGGATAAACATTAGATCTATCAGCCAATTGGAGAACTATTCCTATTGCATGCAATGGTCCCAATTGTAAAGATTCATACAAGGAGTAAGGCAAAACATTTATAGATACACCAAGATCTAGCATAGCTTTTTCAAATTTAGTGTCACCTATCACACATGGAATGCTAAACATGCTTGGGTCACCACACTTCTTAGGCATACGCCTTTGAAAAACAGCAGAGACTTGTTCACTTACCTGAACTTTTTGCTTCCCTTTCAATTTCTGATTCCTCTTGATCGTGCATAGCTCCTTAAGAAATTTTGCGTATCGAGGAATACTCTTGACAAGTTTAAGTAAGGGGATGTTTACCTCACATTTGCTGAAGGTCTCGAAGAGTTCCTTGTCATTCTCCGGTCTTCTCGTGTCCATTAACGCTTCAGGGAATGGCGCGGGTGGCTTTGTCGAGCCGAGTGGTGGAAAATTTGGCCTAACATAGTCATCCACGTAAGGGGCAGGTGATCCGCAGTCGCGGAGTGGCGCCCACGGTCGCGGATTTGCGTTAGAGTCTTCGGACGCGTCAGGAGATAATCCGCGGTCGCGAATTTCATTCCGCGGTCGCGAATTTCATTCTGTGGTCACGAAAATCTCTCAACCTGATGCTCGTTTGTGGGCATTTTTCCGCGGTCGTGGATTTCATTATGCGGTCGCGGAATATGCTCGACCTGTTCCTCAGTTTCATGGCTTTTTCCGCGGTCGCGGATTTTATTCCACGGTCGCGAAATTTCTTCGGAAAAAAAACCGCCTTCAGATGTTACCCCGCGGTCACGGATTTCCAGGTTTGGCCGTGGAATCTCTTCTGTGGCGTCTTTTTCTACTGTAACTCCGTTTCCAGCCATATTCTCTTTCACATGATCACCTTCCTCTGTCAGGGGTGTGCTTCCCAACTGTATACCACTCCTTAGTGTCATCGCATAGACAGTCTATCGTGGGTTCCCTACCGTAGGACATGGTAGTTGTCCGGACTCCAACTTGCTCAACACTTGAGCGACTCGTCCAAACTGATTTTGTAAGTTCTGAACATCAGACTTCGTCTCGTGTTGTTGTTGGATCACTGCGAGAATTTGTGACTCCATCGAAGTTATCTGGTTAGTCAGGGTTGCCATACCCTGCGCGAGACTTTCGAGCTTGTCATCATTGGGCGTGGGCAAGCTTGTGTTTTGGCCTTGGAATCTATGCGCATATGGTTGCCCATACTGTTGCTGATTTCCATACGGATTGAACTGTTGTTGGTATGGATTGAACTCCTGGTTGTCATGGCCATAGGGAGGGTATTGCTGATTCCCGTATCTCGGGTTATTGTGAGATTAAAATAATCAAAATTTGATAGAACCCTTCCCTATATTGACAGTGATACGCAATATAGGCAACGAGGAGGGAACCTATCAGCAATACCCTATCAACCACCACAAATATGGAATCCCTCCCCTTCTTAGAAGTTGGCAACCCGGTTATGAAGTCCATGGAAATATCCTCCCAAGGGGCCAATGGAATGGGTAATGGAGTGTAAAGGCCATGGGGTTGGGTCCTAGAGTTGGCATGATGGCAAGTAATGCAAGCCTTGCAAAACATGGAAACATGATGGGCCATTTTGGGCCAAAAGAAGTGCTCTCTAAGGGCTGCGAGTGTCTTGGCCACACCAAAGTGACCACGACCCTCGTGGGATTCCTTAATCAAAAGGTGCCTAATTGAAGAACTAGGGATGCACAACTTTCCGGCTCGGTATAGGTAACCCTCATCCAAGAAATAACTCTCAAACTCGCCCCGAAGGGAACATTCCTCAACAATGTGGCTAAAGAAGGGGTCTTGAGCATATAATGATTTAAGCATAGAAAAACCCAAAACTTTAGCATCAAGATGAGCAGGAAGAAGATACCTTTGGGAAAGAGCATCGGCCACCACATTGTCTTGGCCCTTCTTGTGCTTCACCACATAGGAAACAGTCTCCATGAACTCCACCCATCTAGCATGCCTCCGACCAAGGTGAGCTTGGCTCTTCAAGTAAGCAAGGGCCTTGTGATCCGAGTGTATGATGAACTCCTTTGGCCACAAATAATGTTGCCAAGTCTTGAACACCCGGATCAAGGCGTAGAGTTCCTTCTCGTAGGTGGGGTAGTTAAGTGCCGCCCCCGAAAGTTTCTCACTAAAGTAGGCGATGGGGCGGCGGTCTTGGAGAAGCACTCCTCCTATGTCAATGTTAGAGGCATCACATTCCACTTCAAAGACATTGGAGAAGTCGGGAAGTTGGAGAAGCGGAGCATGGCACAATCGATCCTTGAGCAAGTTGAAGGCGGCTTCGTGCTTGTCTTGCCAATCAACCTCGACACCCTTCTTGGTAAACTCATGCAATGGGGCTGCGATGGTACTAAAGTCACTGATCAGCTCTACTTTGTAGTGCTTATCTAGGAGTTGTTACCGGTGTTTAGGGTACCATTTGTAGGGATTTAGAGCACAAATGTGGAATATGGAGTTGGAGAGAAGAAGTGTAGATTTGGTGGTTTGGAGGAGCTAATTGAAGACATCCAGAAGACAAGGAGTAGACCACCTGAGGAGACGAGGAAGAGTAGAGGACAAAGCCACACAAATGAAAGAGAGAAGGGCTACCGCGGCCAACCGCGAGCAAGAGGAATGCCACTTCCGCGACCGCGGAAGTTCTGCCGCGCCCGCGGGATATTCGGAGCTGGAAGTCGAGAGAAAACAATCAATTTCCGCGACCGCGGAATTTGGTGCCGCGGCCGCGGAAGCACACGGGAGGCGAGCCGCTGAGATTTCCGATGTTTTTGTTATTTTTCCTTTTTCGATTATTTTCGTTTATTTTATTTCGAACCTATTATTATTATTTCCTTTTAGATGAGGTTTGTGATCTTGGGCTTTAGGTTAAGTTTATTTAACCTAAATTCCACAGCCTCCATTCATCATCAATATTCATCATCATCGTTACATTCAGGTTTCCATTCAGTATTGTTTTTCCTTCGAAGACTATGAGGAGCTAAGCACCTTTGCTTAGTCCGACAATTGAAGCTTTTCGTATGATTTGATTGTGAGGTTAATTCTCTATTTCCTATTTCCCTTGGGTTATATCTTTTCTCTTGAGCATATTCTTATTGATTGTTATTGATTTGACTAGATTGATCACCTAGTTGATATTAGTAATTGTCTATTTCTAGGGTTTGGATATTTCGGGTTGAGATTCCTTATCTATAGTAGCATCCATGATATTCTAGGACTGGTAGGACTAGTTTATTATGAAAGAGATTTGATTATATGTTAAATACTGCGGGTTGTGGTGTTGCATGTATCCTAGTTAATTTCTATGCTTCTTGCTGCTATTAAATTAAATCATGAAGGTTGGTAGGGATTGTTTGATAGTTAGGGTTATTAGGACTGGTTGGACTATTAACTAATTCAGAATAGGGACAGGAATAATCAAAGGAAAGGAATAGAGATAACCTAGGATCGATCTATCATATGAAAAGTGGATATTTGTTTGGCTAAGTGTTTTCCCTTTAATTGATTACAAACTCTTTGCTTTTGTTTATTTGTTTTCCAAGAAATCAACTAAATCCCCCCTTGTTACTTTGCATGCAATCAACATAAAGATTAATAACTCCTCCCTGTGGGATTCGACCCTTGCTTGCCCAGACTACTTGTTTAGGTTTGTTTAGGATTATTTTGACCAGGTTAACACGACTAAAACCTGCCAGTCAAATTGGCGCCGTTGCCGGGGAAGCAAGTTTTGTTTTTCTTTGTGTGTTTGTGTGCAAATTTTTGGTGTGGACCTATCTTACGGTCCACACTCGTTCTATTGATTTTCTTCTCTTTTTGATTTTTTGATACAGAGATGGAGAGATTTCCGCAATTCGGGCAAGAACCAAAACATGAGCCATTCTCCTACGCATTTTCTCCAGAGAGGGGATATTACCCAACTTCCAATGCAACAAGTCCAGTTAAGCCCTGCAGAATCTGTCATGATCCGCTGCACCCCACTGACGAGTGCCCAAGACTTCCTGAATATGCAGCTGCTGTAGACGCTACAAGAGGTTTTGATCCGCCAAGGCCAAGATATGCCCCACACTCAAACACCTACAACCCATGGTGGAGGGATCGCCCCGATTCGAGTTATGGGGACCATCAATACCCTCCATATAGCCATGACTACCAGGAGTCTTACCCGGGGCCACAAGATTTCTATCAACAGAGCGCCCCGCAACAGTACGGCCAGCCATATGCGCATAGATTCCAAGGTCAAAATGCAAGCTCGCCTATGCCCGATGCTGACATACTCAACACTATCATGCAGAGTATAGCGACCATGGCTAGCACTGTAACCTCGATGGGGGCAAAAATTGAAACAGTGGTCCAACATCAGTACGAGACAAATTCTAGTATTCAGACCTTGGAGAATCAGTTTGGACAAGTCGTCGCTCAAGTGTTAAGCAAGTTGGAGGCCAGGGAGTCCAGGCAAATACCATCTCAAATGGTGGTGATCCAAAGGGAGAGCGTATGTGCCATGACGCTAAGGAGCGAAGCTGAGGTGGAGGCCAAGCGAGCCAGAGAGAAAGACGTTCGCGACCACGAGGAAGAAGGCCGCGACCACGGCGTGACTACTGGCGAGAAGGATGAAATCGACGCAAATCCGCGACCGCAGCAGGAGATCCGAGACCGCAGAAAAAGTACGGACGAAAAGGAGGAGCAGGTCGAGCATTTTCCGCGACCGCGGCAGGAGATCCGCGACCGCGGAAAAGGGGCTGAAGAAGGCGATCAGGTCAACAATTTTCCGCGATCGCGGCCACCAATCCGCGACCGTGGAAATACCCCAGAAGCATCCTCTCCCCTCGAAGCTGCATACGACGCATATGTGCGCCCCTACTTCCCTCCGCTCGGATCAGTAAAGCCTCCCGTACCCTTCCCTGAAGCTCTGAAGGACACCAGAAAGGTGGAGAACGACAAGGATCTATTTGACACCTTCAGTAACTGCGAGGCAAACATTCCATTGCTCAAACTGACAAACATCATCCCTCGCTGCAAGTAATTTTTAAAGGCGCTATGCCAGATCAAGGAAAAGAAAAAGGGAAAGCACAAGAAGGAGATTGTGATTCAGAGGGTAAATTTCTCTACGCTGGATACAGGACAGGATAAGCCAACAGCCCTTGAGATGTTGGGTAGGCCATTTCTGAAGATGGCAAATACACTCATTGATATGAACAACGGTCCACCCACCAAGAAGTGCAGGAGATTGGGGGTCAAGCTCAACATAGAGCATACAAAGAGGCACCCCCCTGATCCAGATCCCAGGTGTTCAGTTGCTATGAGCAACCCAAGTTGAGAGGGAGAATACCATGTCGAGCCACAACGTTAACTAAGGCACTATCCGGGAGGCAACCCGAGGTATGTATTTCTTTTCCTGTCTTTCCATTCCTTGCTTTTATTTGCTTATGTGTTCGTTGTTTTTGCTGTTTTTGTTTTTGTTTTGTTTTGAACTAACCTGCAGGAAGGAGACCCGAACCATATTAAAGACAATGTGAACCACCAATGTAAGTACTCCTAGTTCCCTACACTCGAAAGAAAAAACCGAAAAAACCTTAAACGGAGTTTAAAAAAAAAGTTCTACCGAAGGCCAGCTGTCCAGAGTTCCCAATGAAGAAGGTGCGCATCATGTTGTCACGGAGGAGACATTAGCCCCACATTTGTATTTGACAACGATGATGGCCCTACAATTGACAGCTGAGGAGGAGGAACACTAGAGCCCACACCACGATCATACTCGGGCTCTACCATGTGTTCGTTGAAGGCCGTGCAATCCCGACTTACTTGCTATACCACTATTCACCAAAGTGGGTTCCTTTTGGTTGCACGGTAGGAGAAAATTTAGGAGTTGATCGTGAAGATGCCCGCACAACACCAGAGACATGAGCTTTATTGAGTTACCGCCAACAACAACTTCAGTATCCAAGCCAACTCAACGACGTTTGTGAGTTATTTCTTTCCCTTCCCTGTGCTTCAATTTTTTTGTCTTTCATTACATTGAGGACAATGCAATGTTTAAGCATGGGGGAGGGTTTTATACTTGCTATGTCGTTGAGGAGAAAAGAAAATAAAGAAAAAGCCAAAAATTTGAAAAAAGGCAAAAGAAAAATCCTCGGATAAGTCGAAAACCCGAAAGGGCGGCTTATGCAATAAGCAGGTGGCTTGGACCAGCATTAGGCTGGGGTAATAATTGGTCAAGAGTGATGTGAGTTTATGTGAGCCCATCTATTGAAAAATGAAATGAGTGGCTTAGTGAAAACCCGAAAGGGCGCCTTGGCAAAATGAGTGAAAAGAAGAAGAGTGATTATTAGGAATCATCATTTTTCCGGCGTGGTGACATAAGAAGAGGTGATATAAGGAGGTTTCGGGTAGGTCACTCTGGAGCTATAAGGAGATAGATGGGAGACTAGGATTAGTTTATATTTCACTCTATGGTGTTCGGGATAAGCTTGGGGAAAGTACTCTGCGTTCCTTTTAGCTTGGTGTTGAGTTATGTGTTATTGTATGTTGTGTTGTGCTTATTGTATTGGTGCCTGGAGTTTATTGTTAGGTGAAATTCTTAGAGGAGATGATTTGTCTATGCTTCCTGAGACCTTGGGGATTTGATTGAAGGAGTAGGTTTCTTTTAGCTTACTCGAGGACGAGCAAGGTTTAAGCATGGGGGAGTTTGATCAACTCTACTTTGTAGTGCTTATCTAGGAGTTGTTACCGATGTTTAGGGTACCATTTGTAGAGATTTAGAGCACAACTGTGGAATATGGAGTTGGAGAGAAGAAGTGTGGATTTGGTGGTTTGGAGGAGCTAATTGAAGACACCCAGAAGACGAGGAGTAGACCACCTGATGAGACGAGGAAGAGTAGAGGACGAAGCCACAAAAATGAAGGAGAGAAGGGCTACCGCGGCCAACCGCGAGCAAGAGGAATGCCACTTCCACGACCGCAGAATATTCGAAGCTGGAAGTCGAGAGCAAACAATCAATTTCCGCGATCGCGGAATTTGGTGCCGCGGCCACAGAAGCACACGGGAGGCGAGCTATTGAGATTTTCGACGTTTTTGTTATTTTTCCTTTTTCAATTATTTTCGTTTATTTTATTTCGAACCTATTATTATTATTTCCTTTTAGATGAGGTTTGTGATCTTGGGCTTTAGGTTAAGTTTATTTAACCTAAATTCCACAGCCTCCATTCATCATCGATATTCATCATCATCGTTACATTCAGTTTTCCATTCAGTATTGTTTTTCCTTCGAAGACTATGAGGAGCTATGCACCTTTGCTTAGTCCGATAATTGAAGCTTTTCGTATGATTTGATTGTGAGGTTAATTCTCTATTTCCTATTTCCTTTGGGTTATATCTTTTCTCTTGAGCATATTCTTATTGATTGTTATTGATTTGACTAGATTGATCACCTAGTTGATATTAGTAATTGTCTATTGCTAGAGTTTGGATATTTCGGGTTGAGATTCCTTATCTATAGTAGCATCCATGATATTCTAGGACTGGTAGGACTAGTTTATTATGAAAGAGATTTGATTATATGTTAAATACTGTGGGTTGTGGTGTTGCATGTATCCTGATTAATTCCTATGCTTCTTGCTGCTATTAAATTAAATCCTCAAGGTTGGTAGGGATTGTTTGATAGTTAGGGTTATTAGGACTGATTGGACTATTAACTAATTCAGAATAGGGACAGGAATAATCAAAGAAAAGGAATAGAGATAACCTAGGATCGATCTATCATATGAAAAGTGGATATTTGTTTGGCTAAGTGTTTTCCCTTTAATTGATTACAAACTCTTTGCTTTTGTTTATTTGTTTACTCGTTTTCCAAGAAATCAACTAAATCCCCCCTTGTTACTTTGCATGCAATAAACATAAAGATTAATAACTCCTCCCTATGGGATTCGACCCTTGCGTGCCCAGACTACTTATTTAGGTTTGTTTAGGATTATTTTGACCAGGTTAACACGACTAAAACCTGCCAGTCAGTCACGAACAAAACGCCTATAGAACCCGGCAAGACCAAGGAATGATCTCACCATGGTTGCGGTCGTGGAGCGTGGCCATTCCATGATTGCCCGGACTTTCTCCTCATCAACACGCAACCCCTCCTTGCCCACCACATAGCCGAGGAAGGTGGTCGAGGGGGCACAAAAGGTGCACTTAGCAAGGTTACAGCTTTTCCTTGTAGAGGCACTCAAAAATAGCCCGCAAATGCGTCGTGTGATCTTCCAAGGACTTGCTATAGATGAGGATGTCATCAAAGTAGACTACCACGAACTTGCCCAAGTAGGCCCTCAAGACATGGTTCATGAGGCGCATGAAGGTGCTAGGGGCGTTGGAGAGCCCAAATGGCATGACAAACCATTCATATAAGCCATACTTAGTCTTGAAAGCGGTCTTCCACTCATCACCTTCTCTCATGCGGATTTGATGATATCCACTCTTGAGATCCACCTTAGAGAAGAAGATGGCACCATGAAGCTCATCAAGCATATCATCCAACCTCGGACTGGGGTGTCAGTACTTGATGGTGATTTGGTTGATGGCCCAACAATCCACACACATTCGCCATGAGCCATCCTTCTTGGGCACAAGTAGCACCGGGACCGCGCATGGACTAAGGCTCTCTCGGACATGGCCCTTGTCCATGAGCGCTTGGACTTGCTTTTGGAGCTCGGCGGTCTCCTCGGGGCTAGCTCGGTAGGCCGTGCGGTTGGGAAGGGATGCGCCAAGGCCTACCTAGCAAAAGGTGAGTGGCATCCATAGAAATAGCATCACAAATAATTTTATCAACATAGTGCCCAATAGAGAAAGTGATGTGGCATTAGGGCTGAGCCCGGGCCTAAACCCGACCCGAACCGACCCGAACCCGAAAAGCCCGAAACCCCAAAAAAATGGGACCGAAGACCGAACCGAATGTCCGGGTTCGGTTCAGGCTGAAACAACATTCGTACATAAAAACACACTAAAAACCGAACCCGAACCGAACCTGAAATCCTACAATATTCGGCCCGAAACCCGAACCGAAGTCATGTGGGTTCGGGTTCGGTTTGGGTTTTTCGGGTCGGGTTCGGTTCGGGCTTCGGTTTTCTCGGCCCGTGCTCAGCCCTATGTGGCATTGCCTGGATACCACATCACCTTTACCTTCGGAAAGCCATTGAAGGCTATATGGTTGAGGGTGGGGAGTGGTGTTGAGATTGAAGTGCTTGACCACTCTCTCGTTGACAATGTTGGCACAAGAGCCTCCATCAATGATCACGCTCAAGGAGGCGGAGCCCTGAGACACCTCGTATGGAAGAGGTTCACCCTTTGATCTCGGATGTCAACCTCCCTTGCCAAAAGAACTCGGCGGGCCACGAGGCCAAGCAGTGTCCTGGCGCCATGCTCCAAAGGTGCACAATCAAATTCTTCGTAGGGCGCCTCCTTGGTAGCCACAACGTCTTCCTCCTCCGGGCCCTCATCATCATCCTCGAAGGACTCGTATCCTCCTTGGGAAGTGAACAAGATACGCTTGTTGTTCGGGCAATCTCGTTGAAGATGGCCACGGCCACCGCACTTGAAACAAGCCCAGTCACTTGAGCGCTCGGTGGAGGGGCCGAGGGGGCGCGCGGCTGCAGTGGGGCCACGAGGTAGGGCGGCTAGGCGTGCGGCACCGGATGGGGCGGCAGTCGCCTCGACGGGGCTGGCACGGGGCGGCGCGGCTGGACGGGCGGCCGATGGAGGGCCACTTGAGGAGCTAGGAGAGAACGGGGCCCTAGGCACTTGGGTGCATGCCTATGCGGCTTGCCTCTTCCTTTGGAATTGTGTGTGGATCTCCATGGCGGTATGGGTAAGAGTATTGATGTCCCGGATGGGGAGCAAGATCAAGGGCTCCCGGATCTCAATGTCAAGGCCGCGGAGGAACATGGCCCGGAGAGAAGCGGGGGTGGTAGACATGCCGGCCTTGTGGATGAGCTCTTCAAGCTCGGCAAAGAACTCAAGTGGTGTGCGGGAGCCTTGGCGGGCAAGGGAAATTTGAAGGCGCATGTGCTCAAGGTAATCCTCCGGGACATACCGCTTGGTCATGACATGAACAAGTTGATTCCAAGACTCAAGTGGAGGCAACCCGTGCCTCTCCCTCTTGGTGGTGAACCAGAACCACCATGCACAGGCAAGGCCAGTGAATTGCATAGTGGAAATCTCCACCCTCTCATAGTCTTCATAATGGCAATGGTTGAGAGCATACTCCGTTGCTTGCTTCCAATCAAGAAATTTTGCCGCATCATATTCGCCTTCAAAGGGCTCAATCTTGACCTTGATCTCCCGGCGTTGGCCATAGTGTTGTGGAGCCTCCATGGGGCCACGCCGCTCAAAGTGTTGGCGAGCGGGGTGCCCATGGCCGCGACGAACCGGCTGCGGTGGAGGCAACCAATGTGGATCTCGCCGATCAAGGGTGTGGCCTCGGACACGGGCCGGCTCCGGCGCGTGGAAATCAGCCAAAGGGTCCTCATCCACATGTTCATGGAAGACCTCCTCAAGATCATTAAACGCCTCACGATCTCCATAGGCGTCGTCATCCTCATCAAAAGCCTCAAGGCTTCCATAGCCATAGCGAGGATTAGGAGCCTCATTGCCGGTGACGGTGGCCCGGACGGGGTGCGAGGAGGCGGCACCGGCCAAGCAGGCAGTGGGGCGGTGGCGATGCCAGCCCGGCAGCGGCCGGGCATCGTGGTGGCCGCCGACTTCATGGTGCTCCGGAGGGTGATCTTAGTAAGAGGGCTCCCGGGGTGGACCCAAACTTGCGGCCAAGGCGCATGCCTCGGATGTCGGGGACGGGTACATGGGGTCCTTGCCCCGGTCACATGCCGAGGGATCACAGTGCACATCCACGGGGTTGTGGGAGGGCGCGCCGGTGAGGATGGGTGTGGGCAGCGGCGGTGCGAGAGGCGGTGTGGCCGTGGGGAAGGCCGTGGAGAAGGCCGTGGAGAGGCTTGCCATTTGCTGCGTGACGGCGGCATGCGCGGCTGCAAGGCGCTCATTGTCTTGGCGAACGCGAGCCAACTCGGCCATGAGGGCATGGTTGGTGGCGTCACTGTTTTGGGCACGCCGAGCGGAAGCCTCCACTAAGAGCCTCTCCTCGGCTAGCCGAGCCTCAAAGGAGCCGGGGGAGATGGTGGGGGAGGAGCTTCGAGGACTCCGGTTGCCGGCCTCCAATTGGTCTTCCATATGGGTGTCACATACAAGGACACAAGGCAAACGAAGTAACAAGTTCCCAAGCACTAAGTAAAGTCAATCAAGTAAGGAAGAAAAAAAGAATAAGGCCAAGGCAATCACAAGTATCACAAAGTAGGCTCAAGCAAGGGAAATGGGAGGCTAAGGTCGTGTGACTTGAGTACAAGGGGCGGGCCAAAGCACTTCCAAGCAAAGCCAATTGGAATGACTTAGACTAGATGAGTGAATGCCGAAAAAGACTATGGATGACAAGTCTAGAGAAGAGCCCAATTTGGCTACCCTATGGGCCCAAGGAGAGGTGAGATGTGGTGACAAGCAACATAGAGGAAAATGGAGAGATAGGCTTAGTGGCCCATGGTGCCTAGTGAGGGTGAGAGAGCCCACCAAAGAATGTGGCCCAACCGAACAAGGAAAAGTTTGAGTGGACCTTGTCTTGATTTTTTTTTTTTTGAATTCCGACTTTCTGTTTTTTTTTTTTTGTATTGTTGGGCCTTTTGCCTTTTCTTGGCCTCTTGTTTTGAATGAGGCTTTTTCTAAAAATGGAAGAGCAAGGTCGAAATAGAAGTCATGTGAGTGGAGAGGAAGTGGGGCCACACGAAGACCTTTGAATAACACATAGGGCCGGCACCAAGGGTGTTTGAAGACAATGTCCCATTTTGGTGTGTGGGACAAAGAGGACAAGAGGGAAATGAGTTTGTGAACTTGCCACTAAGATCCCCCTCTTTTTGATGAGTGCCAAGCACCCATCGATAAGGGCATTCAAGGCCCGGTGACTAGGGCCTAAGCCCGAGCTATGGCCCAAGCCATCAATGGCCTAGTCCACCGAGCCATCACAAGTCCGAGCCAAGGCGAACCTTCCGACCTTGGGCCAAGATCACTATTGTGCCTCACCTCGGACTAGCCATGGCGACGACGCCTCCATGCCACGACAATCAAGCCCCGTGGCTTCGACTCTAAGGCATCAAGGCGCGCGCCATCCCCCAAGCCTATGGCTTCTATCCCCTTGTTAGTTATTTAAGTTTCATTTCCTTTTGAGGATGTGTGGACCCATTTGTGGAATGGCTCCTAATCCACTTTTAGACCTAGACTATTTAAACCTTGTAATGCCTTCATTTTCTAACTAGTGAAGAATATAGAAGTGGCATAGCCTAAGGTTGAGTTTACCTCCCTCTAGGCCGCCACTTATTTCTATCACTCCAAGCTTCCAAATCTCTTTCATCTTCTTTCTTCAATCTCATCTCCTCACAAAGTAAACTCGCTCATTACCTTGGATCTAAATCTGACCAAGCCAAGGAACCTCTAAGAGAGGTTCCCTTGGTCGTGAACCCAAGGACCGCCGACAGCCCCTCGAACCCTTCATTGTTCCTCTCGGCCGTGGCCCTCTCACAAGCTCCATTTAAGGTCTAGCAAGCTTAGGAAGGAGAAGGAAGCAAGCTTTGGACACGATCTAGCCCTCCTAGAGACCAAAGGTTCCCTTGGTGGCCTTGATTCTCATCAATTGGTATCAAGAGCCATTGTCCAAGCTAAGTGTTTCTTTTCTCTCTCAAATTCAGTTTTTAGAGCTTACTTTCATAGCTTGGATGAGATTTATTGTTGTTTCCATGGTAAACATGCTATAGGCTTAGATTCTCCCTTACTAGCTTGAACTTTCCCTTGTTTCTTCATGTTTGGGATTTCGGTTGTCATGCTCAGTTTTTTGCTTGCTAGTATGATTTTTCTTGTTGTTTGCATGATGAATGTGTGTTTATTTTAGTGCCTTGCTTTACCTCCCAAAAACAGCCCCAAAAACGCAAAAAATCACTTTTCGGCGACTTCCACCACCTCCGGCCGCCGGACCACCGTAGCTCCACCACTTTCCGGTGACTTCCACCACTTTCATTGTAGTATACTTTGATAGTATCATCTGTTTATTGCATGAAAATACGAAATGCTACGCAACATTTTTCGAATTAAGACAGTTGCAAAGAAATAGATATAATGTATATAACGCATTGACGATGAAAACATTTAGGTCAAAAATATGTAATAAATTTATACACTTTTTCAATAATTAAATATACATATATTATTTATAAGACAAGCATTACAAAATAACTTAACCAAAGAGTTCAATTACTTTTTCTCCATTTTTGTGTATCTAAAATAGTGAAACAACATCGCATTCGTGAGAGACTGAGAGGGAGCTTGCTCGTTCTTTTTTTTAAATAAAAAAATACTACGCGTAAATGTCAGAATCTTCCAAATATGACTCAGTTCCTTTTGCAAATACATGGACTAAAAGGAATAAACAACATAACGTATAAATTGGATACATATTAACATAAACGATTCCTATTCCGAATTTAGAGGTTTTGGTTACTTACTGATAAGCTGCCTTTTTGGTATTTCAAGGCTCTCACCATTACACGAGTGTTGTTAGCAAAACTGAATAGTTGCAGCTCTTGATGAAACGGCACATACCAATGCGTTACATAGAATAAATCCATGACGTATAACTATTAAATTAAAGTATAATGTAAATATTAGCTTTAAAAGTGAAATATAATATATCAGTCTTTTTTATTTTATATATTTTGGGATAAGCTAGAAATATTAAATGATTGAGTTATTTTATGAGTCATCAAAAATATGGTGTCGAAGATTAATGTTTTAGAATTAAAACTACTTCTTTATAAAACTAAAAAGTTAAATTCGTGTTTCGAACGGGATCAAATATATTATTGTTTGACATTTGTGTAATATATAAATAATAAGTTTGTATTTTTTTCCCAAAATATTAAAACTACTTCATAATGACTGAGAAAAAGAAACCCCGTTACCTTTTATATCATACTATCTTTTCAATATTTTATATTGTTATAATTGATTTTGATATTTTACGAATAAATTATTAATTGGTACCTTTTTTTATTGAATTAAATTAATTGATACTTTTATGTTATCACAACTGAATGATATTATACTATTATTGCTAAAACATGGCACCTTATCAAACAAACATAATTTGGAAGATAAATGCTTAATTCAATAGTGAAAACTCACCTTTCACGTAGAGAAGGTTGCCCACCAAGAAAAAATGATTATTTATAAACTTGTTAAAACAAATTTTTCACATTGCCAACATTTTGAATACTTGACGATGGGGAAATATACTTTGGGAAGTGAAAACTCACCTGCCCAGTAACGCGAAAGCTCAATTGTTTGATGAACACGAACAACATGACTTATGTGAGGCATTGAACTGAAGCGTGGATCCTGCTCCTTTAAAAACTTGTCTCCAAGCATCCTACCAAGGTTTAAGCCTAAACCCAAAAGACATGACCTTAGAAATTCAACCAAAACATTCAAAAGCTCAATTTAGTTGTACAAACCGCAGAGGAGTTTGTCCCTATCCTTTAACGGTTGCCCTATTTCTTTGATACCCTGTCTCTCAGAGTAGCTGGTTATTCTATGATCCTCTGTCATTTTTATTTGCTTCCAATCAACGTTGCATGAAGCATGAAAATAGCAAAAGGAAGCACTCAAATAACAAGTGCCACTTATGTTACAACTAAAATACAGAACCCAAATTATGTACAGTGTGAATTGTGATACCACTAAAAATTAGAAATCTGGAAAAGGCACGTACAATACTGAGGAAGCGATATGTCTGTGCAAGTGCTTGTACCAAAAGTAATACTTAGATATGTAGAACGTAGAAACAACTTTACATCACTTAAATATACAAAAAAATTAAAATAAATGATTTGAACTGATGAACTAAAGATACACTTATGTTTTTAATAATAATATATAGAGCAATTCTGTTTCCCATCAAGAGTGTTTGCTTTTAACAATGAAAATTTTAAAAAATACGACCAACATCTTTTGATAACTGTTTTCACATTTAACATCTTATTTAGGGTAAACTACGGGAAAACATCCATAATATAGGACACTTTGAACATAACCAAACACTACACCACATTGCATTTAATCAATCATGTTATCAAGGCATTTGTGAAATTTTTAAAATTTTGAAATGAAAATACATACACTCACATACATCCTTATATCAATATACTATCAACCTACAAATATGAATAAATGATGTGCACCAAAGATGGTATTACAATCTCACTGCCACATGTGTACAGGAAACATCGCAGGTGTAGCCCCGGCGCAATCACTAACTGTGCATGCAACACATAAATCAAGTGGTAAGATTAACCCATACTTACATTCAATAATTCATACCAACTCAACTGTGTACTAAACATCAATTGTCGTACCAGGCACACAAGTGTTATAAATGTCATTTCTGCAATGCCACCATGTGGAAGGAGGAAAAAAAAAAGCAGCAGCAACAAAGGCAAATCTCACCTACTCCATATGCTGCCAAGAAGGCAAGGTCAAGATGCCAAGGTTACAAGACACTCCATCCGAATATAGGTGGTGGTGCATTAGCTAGTGCCAAAATTCGGGATTCGTCCCATGTTATATATCTCATTGCGAGATTGTTGTGGATTAAAAGCTTTAACGTTAAATGTACGTTTTTTGGAAGTAAATAAGATAAGTGCTTTTACGCACATAATTAATATACCCTCGGGCGAGGAGTACAACGTGGAAACCGCCCGGACTCTTGTTAGAGTAAGTCCTCTTTTCCAATCTAGATTCGCATTGCGCAGTGAGGTTGGTCGTGGACCCAAATAATCAAGGTCGCTTTTAAACTTATGTGAAAACTTAGTGTTCCCAAACAATTTCATATGTTTCCTATAAGACTCAATTCCGTTGGAATCTTCTTTTCATTGCATATCTTCTTCTATCATTCCGTGAAAGTTCCGGGTTATGTATCGTTCCTTCGGTTATTATTCGAGGGACAATGATAGTAAACGGTTACGATCACTAGAACCATTCTGCGTGTACCCTTGCATAGTCTTTCATTAGATTAACCAACCGGTTTTATTCCTTGCATGATTGGCTGGTGTCATCCGTCCTATACGGCACATCAGTGGTTGGTCCCCGGCGATTTGAAGTAACCAATCGAAGAGAAGGCTTGCATATGAAGTTTGCGTTTTAAGAAGTAATATTTCCAAGGCGTGTATGTTTAATTTGAAACAAATGTAGTACATAGTCATGTAATTAGGACTACTTTAAAAGAGTCTTCCGCTGTAATTTAAAAGTCTTCCGCTGTCATTATACTTTGTTGTAAAACCGTCCTTCTCATTTGACGAGAGAAATCTTAATAAAAGGTTGAGTCTTATTCATTTAAAATGTCTTTCGCTCATTATTCGTTCGTTATTTAATATTTATGTATTTATTTAAGCTTAATTGTTCCGATTAAAGCCTGGGGTGACTTTGGACATTAACGTCTGAGGTCACTGGCGTGTGGCACTACCGACATAAGTCGGGGGTGTTATAATTATGGTATCAGAGCAATGGTTTTAAAATTGTTGGCCTATTGTTAGGTTTGAGGATTTTTAAAATGATTTTTGAAACTATTTTGAAACTATTTTATTTTTGAAATTGCGAGTTTAAATGTTTTTATTAAATTTAAAGTTTTATGATTTCTTAGGATTTAATTTAAAATAATGGTTCTAACTATTAGAACTTTAATGGTTATTTATAGCTGTTTATAAATGGTGTGTTATAAACGATCAAATTTAAATTTATGGTTATAATATTAAAAGTATGATTTTTGATTTTTTTAGGGGTTTTAGGTGATAACAGTGTCATTAGTTTGAGAAACTAACTTTATAAATAATTATTTTATAAAGTTAAATATATAAGGCTTAAAAGTATAAAGTATAAAGTTTGAAAGCATAGGGTTTAAGTGAGTTTTCAAACTTCTACAAGCTTCGGTTTTGTTACTTATTCCTTAGATCCATTCTTAAGGATATCGTCTTTTCTTAGGTTTAATGTCATTGAAAGGTTGACATTTCTCCTAATTAATCCATTCTCAAGTAAGAGGATAAGATCGTTTTAATGTTAATGGTGGAGGGTCAGTCAAAACTAATATAAAGTTATCGGTTTGGACCCTTATAATTCGTATCATGACGTAGTGATTTATATATCACATATGAGTTGGAAAATTCTAAATTGGCGTTATGGTTCATCAACAGATGGTGAACACCCGATACACCAACCAAGCAACTAATAAAAGTCCTAGCGACGATTCCCGAGTTCAGCTGAGGAGTGCTACTCAGCAAGGGGATGACGCGAGATTTGGCTCGCATAACAATGACCCGACCCTGCGGCAAGGGGCTCATCAAGGACAAGTGGACCCTCAAGCTGCAAGGGAAGTTCCACCTCATGCCCCAATCGTGTTGGATGCGACGGTCATTGGGCAAACAGTGAGGCAGGTGGTCAAGGTACTAACGGCCCAGGGGATACCGCGAGCTCAAGAGGCTCCCAACCCTCAAGTTGCAACTAATGTGGTGGGACGGGAAGGTCTTGTACATCCAATGGCTCCCGAGAGAAATGGCGGGAATTACAACCGGGAGTTGAAGACGATCAATTCGATTCGCCCGAATAACTACGATGGGACCGGGGAACCAGTCAAGGTTGCCTAGGTAGGAAATGGTCTCGGATCCTTCTCTGGGTAACCAGATAAGAACAAACCACCGGGAAGGATGGTCCGCGGCTCTCTTGTGCTCGCTTGGGCGAGGGTGGGGCGAGAGAAAGACGTGGAATTGGAAGATTTGTGACGTCGAGGCCTAAGTGGGGGAGTTCAACTCAACTACAAAGCTTAGGCATAGATTTCAACGTGAAGAATAATACAAAGCACATTGGCATTTTATAGAAACCAAGTGAGACTCAGCCATGGGCCTAAACAAAGCTAATGGGCCGGCCCTCTTAAGCATAAGAGGAGCACACACCCGAAATAGAACTTGCAGAAATAGACAATGCTAAAAGTGGCAACATGCCAAAATGGGAAATAACAGAAATAGTAAATAATATGATAAAATAGACTAAGTCCTATGCCAAGGGGGACGCCATGGTCTTGGTCGTCTTGGGCTCGTCGTAGCCCGACTTGGGTTGAGCCCGGAGCGCATCATTCTCCCTCCCTTAGAATTGAAGCATCCCCGCTTCGAGCTGGTTGGGGCAAGGGAAAATGTGCGCTCGGCAGCCAACGAGAGCGCTGCATTAGAATGGGGCTCGAGACCGACTCTTGGCATCTCAAAGATCAGCAAGTACGGCATGGATGCGGGAGCGGTCTTGGAGTCGGGTGCCTTGAACATCATCGCACGGGGGCCCAGGTCCGGAATCAGCATCGTCGGAAGAGCCGGTGTAGGCACGTTGGGCACGTCTGGCTCGCGCGCGGGCATGGGAGCGAGGGGCAGGGACGCTGTCGCGCTGAAGGTGGGTGCACTGGTGCCCTGAAGCGCATCAGCCGGTGATGGTGTCGCGAGGCTGGCAGGGCGCGTGGAAGGCGCGACGGCTTGCGGGGCGGCGGGCTGTGGTGCGACTGGGCACGCATGCATGCGTGTGACCATGGCCGCGACTGGTGCCTCTCGGGGGCGGACTGGCGCGTGCGATGGCACGGGAGCCATGTCCGGAGGCGGAGTCATCGATGTGTGTGCGGGCAGAACAATGGTGTGCGAGGGAGCCGACATACGTGAAGCGGTCTGGCTACGCGCAACAGGCGCGCTACACGACGGCATGGGCTCACGGATGCTCGAAGGCGGTGACGTGTGGGCGTAGTCATAGCGCGTCAGTGGGTCACGTTGGCGCCGAGGCGAGGAGTCATAGTCGTGGCACCGGGGCGGTGCGTCGAAGGCGTAGGCATAGTAGGAGTCGTAGTCGGGGCATCGAGGTGGGTAGTTATGGTCGCGGCGTTGGGGTGGCAACTCGTAGACGCGGCACTGGGGTGGTGTGGCGACGCATTGGCGCGGCGCCGAGACTGCGACGCATTGGAGCAGGGCGCCAAGTCGTAGGGGCGGCTCGATGGCGAAGGACCATAGACGCGACGCAGCGGAATGTAGTCTGGATCGGCTTTATATGGACTCATTCCACTGAACCACTCGTCGTCGCTCCACTCGACGTCGAAGTAGGGGTCGGTGAAGGACCACGGGAGGCGCCAGTGAGCCATGGGCGGGCGCGTGCTCGGCTAGGAGCGGGCCATGGTGATGGATGGATAAGGACGGATTGGTTAAGGAAAGAGGGGAATTCGATTTGAATTTGAATTTGAAATTCAAAAACAGGATCGGCCAAGATATGGTTGGGAGATTTGGAATCCCTAAAATCAAGGGGTGGATTGGATAAGGATAGAGGGAAATTCGAGATTGGAGAGAGAAAATCTTAGATTTGGCTAATTTCGTGGGATTTTGTTGGATCGGTTTAGGAAGGTGCGGATTTTGGCTGATCTTATGGGTTTCAGATTTTTGGGGAATTGGTTGGGCTTCGGGTAAGGTAATGGAAGAGGGCGGCCACGGAAAAAGAGGGTTGGCAGGGGCCGTTGGGGGCGCACGGGCGTGTAGCTGGAGTGGATCATCGGGGTCACGCACAGGAGAGAACGCCGCTGGGGAGGGGCGAGCCGCGCGAGGTGGAGGCGTTGGCATGCAGACCTGGCGAAGTTGCCGCCGGATCTGAAATAGTCAAAGAAGGAAAACACACTTCGTACCCCTGGCGCTCTGATACCAATTTATACGAATCAGATGACTCGAATCTCGACTGACGCCGGATCTAGGTAGGAAATGGTCTCGGATCCTTCTCTGGGTAACCGGATAAGTACGAACCACCGGGAAGGATGGTCCGCGGATCTCTTGTGCTCGCTTAGGCGAGGGTGGGGCAAGAGAAAGACGTGGGGTTGAAAGATTTGTGACGTCGAGGCCTAAGGGGGGGGAGTTCAACTCAACTACGAAGCTTATGCATAGATTTCAACGTGAAGAATAATACAAAGCACATTGGCATTTTATAGAAGCCAAGTGAGACTCAGCCATGGGCCTAAACAAAGCTAATGGGTCGGCCCTCTTAAGCATAAGAGGAGGACACGCCCGAAATAGAAAGTGCAGAAATAGACAATGCTAAAAGTGGTAACATGCCAAAATGGAAAATAACAAAAATAGGAAATAATATGATAAAATAGACTAAGTCCTATGCCAAGGGGGACGCCATGGTCTTGGTCATCTTGGGCTCACCGTAGCCCGAATTGGGTTGAGCCCGGAGCGTATCACAAGGGTTATGCAACGGCACACGACTCATAATTACACATCTAGGTGAATGGGTCATCGAGGCTGAAATTATAACAAGCACAAACATGGGAAGAAATGTGCTTATTCAAATAATTACACTAAGTTCGACAAAGACAAAATGGCCATTTGTTATGAAGCGCATGCAGTTCCCCATTAAACAATGCTTCACAATGACTATTAACAAGAGTCAAGGCCAGTCTTTAAAGCATGTGGGTTTATATCTTCCCAAACTTGTTTTCAATCACGGGCAACTGTATGTTGGTATTTCACGTGTCACAGACCCACAAGGACTGAAGATAGTGATGGTGCATGAAGGAAACCAACCAAAAAACCGCATAAAAACATTGTATTCAAGGAGGCTTTTAACAACTTAACATCACATGTAAGCAAAAAAATAACACTACTCCATCACTACATACATTACACATACTATTATTTTCTCTATATCAAATATTATCCTGTACACTTCTTTTTTAAATACAACATGCTCACACATTTCCTGTATTGCTATTACAATAAACACATCACATCAGGCAAGCAATGCAGTTTCAAACACTCAAGGATAGAGCAAGAAACATGTTCGCTTCAATACCGCTAACAAAATTCATGTCTAAACTTTCAACAGACGTTTGTCATATAATTACCTCATTTTTTATCTTCAAGTTCTTGGTCAGCAATACTGTAAATGAGCAGCTTCTTACAGGGGAAACTAGCATCATGCAAAAGTGCAAGAAACAAACTATATCAACACTCAAGTGGTGCCCGTTCCTGCTGAAAGTGAGCTATCAAGTCCGACTACGCTATGCAATCATGTGCGCAACACTTTTATAGACATGACGACAATACAGCAAATATGCAAGTGTACACTTACATCTCAACTCCATAACAAACTAATTTACAATCGCATTAGTTTTTTTTATTAAATTTAACTGCGTCTTGGAATAAGAAATCAGATTAGTGCAGACCAAAGTGGAAGTGATGCATCATTTTTAACAACTGATACAGTTAGAGCTTGCCTTCTCTTTTATATTGAGGCAATACTAGCTATATTTCTATCAATTTCAATTCATTCAGATCGTCGAAATAGAAAGCATCATTAAGTTTTTTTAAAAACAAGGTCAAGCGACAATAACCCTTCGACTTTGGTATTTTAGAAAACTTTGCCATCATTAAGTTTTTTAAAAACAAGGTCAAGCGACAATAATAAGTTAAAAGAAATTCTAAAGACTAAGTAGCCCCATTTCATTGCTAGAATTACAAAGCTTTTAGCGTTTGGAAATGTCAAAATCAATTCGTGAATCACAAGTCTGCATATCCCAAACTTAGTGAGAAATTGAGTCTATTCTTTTTTATACCTTAACGTCACCTGATTATTTTATACCAATTTATCCAATAGAGTGGTTTTTGAAGACCAAATTGTCCCTTTCCCGTCATGCTTTCTCTCAATTGTTTATTTTTCATGTAGAAAAATGTATACTTAGATACACTCATCAAGTCATATTTGGGAAAATGAGTACTTTCAAAAGTATTAGTATTTAACCCTACAGAGAGGCCATGGATTACTTAGAGAACATGAGTTGTAACTGAGTTGTAACTAACGTATTCCTTCACTCATCCAAACCGGAAAAACTCAAGAATGCAAAGAAAATCACCAAACAGAAGAACATAGAATCCAGGGCCTTACTTTTCTCTAGAGGGAGAACTATTGTGAAGCAACATACCACCAAGTTGTAGGAGAGCAATTTATACAATAGCAAGGGAAAACCAAAATCATTAGCAAAAAAGTTCCAATTACATTGACATAATTCCGATAGGTTATTGGAAAGTTAGATCACTTGCCCTTTCTGCCATATATCCTGGTATGTTCTGTAACCTGAACAGATATAATCATGTTAGGGTTTCACAATCAAAAGATAGCAATAATAATAATGCAACTGATGAATAAGCAACAATGATCCATATGCTAGAGGGTATTCTCTTCTCTCTGTCTTCTTTTAATTTAAGCATTTTATATATGGTGTCATATTATGCACACTGAATGTATGGCAACTGATTATAATTTATTATGTTCCTGATTTGTAGCTTTGAATTGTTATCCTTGTTTTAACAGCATTTCAGCAGATGTGAGCAAAACATTGTTTGTCAATCTGGACTGTTATTCTTTAAAGCCTCAAGGATGGGATATATTGGCCTATTAGAAACCTCACCTTGAATCTTTCTTTGATATTACACTCTATGAGCTGCATATAAGAGATTTTAGGTAAACAGTCTAATATAGGTGAATAAATATCATTATCCTCTCTTGGACTAACTACTCACAAATAGTTGAGAAGAACTAAGCTTTACTCCTCCCTTTAGCCACCATTACCACACTCAGTGAAGAAATTTGGGACTAAATCACACTACATTGTGGTAACTAAAGCCAGAAAGTGACTAAAATTTCTTATCACTGTATAATACTTATCAAAATACCATCTTCCCATCAAACAAAAACAAGCAAAAATAGACAAACAAAAACACCTAAGGAAATCCAAGATTACAAAACCAGAAATTAAACAAAGCAAGCAAATCCAACAATAATCAGAGATATAAGAAGCAAAATTCTTACTTCCTATGCTTCTTCTTCTTCTTTTTCTTGCTCTTTCTCTACCCTTTCTCTTTCCAATACGCCAAAGACCTAATCATCGCCGCCGGCGCTGAAACCGCCAACTCCGGCTGCGCAGTGCACCCAAAACACCTCAGCCAGGAATTCCTAAAACCCTTCTTCCTGATAGCATAAACATGGGTGGAGGTTCTAATTTAGGCTTTGATTCTGGGTTACAGGAGTCTGTGAAGGTGGAGAGCAATAGAGAGGAAAAGATGGTGCCTTGGATCCGTGCTTGCCAGTGTTGAGCTCTCTGTGGCAGCTGGCATGGTGGAATATCAGAGAGGAAAAGACAACTTTTATTTTTGCAAGTGGGATTGATTGAATGAAGAAAAAAAAGGGGAAAAGTTATTATTAGAAGGGGATTTTGAAAGGGTGAGTGTAAGTGCCAGAAAAGTAGATTACAACAACACTTTAAATACTAGAAATTACTGTTCTTCAATTACTCTACATTTTTTTGCCAAATTTTTGAATTTAGATACACATTTCTAAAATATTCACAAAAAAATCATAAAAAAAACACATCCCTACAAAACAGAACTTCCACCTTAATTCAAAATTAAACTTATACTTCTAACCAAAATTATAAAAAATATAATAATCTGCTTCATAAGTACAATCATAACATTTTATACCTAACATACATAGATATTATATTTAAATACATATCAAACAATATATCGTCTAACATAAAACATAGAACAACGATCCATATATTACAAACTCATATTTATACTGTGACACTACATATACACAAACGGTTCGTGCGAAGTACGAGCTTCAATTTCTAGTTAATATTAACAATTCGACCTTGATCATTTTATAAAGACTTCAGTTAATATTAACTTTTCATAATTAAGCCCCATGTACGATATATATAGTCCAAATTGTTGTATAAGGGTGTCTTGTTGATCAATCTTCGGTTGTCTCGGATATCGATTGAATCGTGTTTTGAACACTTTCCAAAACCAATATTTCGACCCTATACTTGTTGCCTCGGGTTACACGAAATCTTATTCGAGATAAGACAATCACACATCTAATGATTCAGGCAAGATCAAAAGAGAACACTTGTAGTTTTCGGTTTTGTTCGATTTGAGAGATCGTAAGTTCTCGTTTCCGCAAGACTTGCCCCAAACCCGCCTTTATATAGAGCATCAGATTTTAGGCAATTAGATGTCGGTTTAGGAGGTTAAAAACCAGTTATGGCGGTTAAGTTAGGTAAAAACCCACCAAAAACCGCCAAAACTCACTCCCCAGCAAGGCGCACGGTTTGTGACAAACCGTGCCTCCTTCCAGAATGCAAAAACACGCCAGAAACGAAGTTCTGGGACACCACACGGTTTGTGACAAACCGTGCGGTTTTACAAAGATCCATTCTGGCTTCTGTTCTGTATTGCACGGTTATGGCCCATTGTGCATGGTTTGTCACAAACCGTGCACGACCTTAGGACCCCGGAAATCACCCTTTCGGTGTCCGCCTCTTGAACCCCGACACGTTTCGTAACTCCGAGTCCGAAACCACGCACACGAGTGTGCACTCCGTACCCCCGAAACTCGTTATGCGCCAAACGAACTCCTTAAGTCTTGAGTGAATCCCGACTACACTAAATGGCCGATGACACTAAAATCACCAACATTCTTCTCCCATTTTAGTGTAATCCTTGATTCACTATACATACATCAAACACAAACTCATGCATAAATGAAAATGTCCTTAGGATTGAATTTCCACATTAGTGCAGTACATATTTCAAAAAATCGAGAATCATGGTGTCCAAAGGATTGAACCCATCAACTCATTTGATTACCTGAAGATACAAACACACACAAGTTTCTACACTACTCCAAGTGCTAACTTGACACTATTTTAGCCATGTGTCCTTATCCATTCACGAACGCATACAAAGCCAAGCCCGGGCTAGTTGAAGCGGCACCACTTCACGCTCGTATAGGTGGATTCTTTTAATCATGCACCCGCAAATGCATTTTTTCAAAAGATCCATTAAGAAGATAAACTTCAATCTAACTTTACTTGCAGGTCCAAGCACATACCTAGGGATGTATCATGATCATGTGCTCCAAACTCTAAGTGTAGGTATTCCACATTGAATTCAACCTCCAACGTCATATTAGAGGGGAATTGGGTATCCTACCATTAGAGATTTTACACGGGCTTTAAACCCATCCCGATAGACGACTTGATCACTAAGTCCCTGACTAACCCCTTTGTTAAGTGGTCCGCCAAATTTTATTGAGACCGAACAAACTCAATAGTAATCACCCCATGAGTGATCAACTCACGTACCGTGCTATGTCTAACGCCCAAGTGTCGCGACTTACCATTATACACTTGGCTATAAGCCTTAGCCAAAGTAGCTTGACTATCACAATGGATAGATATGGGTGACACCGGTTTCGGCCACAAAGGATTCTCGTAGACTAAATTCTTTAGCCATTCCGCCTCTCTACCGGTAGCGGCCAATGCTACGAATTATGATTCCATAGTCGAACTTGTAATGTAAGTTTGCTTCTTAGAAGCCCATGAAATGACACCTCCCCCAAGCAAGAATACCCAACCACTAGTAGAAGAATGATCTTCTATATTAGTGATCCAACTCGCATTCGAATACCCTTCTAGAACCAAAGGAAATCCGACATATGACAAACCATAATTCATGGTTCCCTTTAAGTATTTGAGTACCCGCCTTATTGCTTGCCAATGATGAGTACTAGGATTACTAGTATATCTACTCAACTTGCCTACCGCATAAGCAATATCCGGCCTTGTGCTCGTCATGGCATACATTAAGCAACCAATCACTTATGAGTACTCGAGTTGTGATACCGCTTTACCCGTATTGGGCATAAGCTTCACACTCGGATCCATAGGAGTGCTAACCGGAGAACAAGTCTCACAATTGAACTTCTTAAGCACTTTCTCAATGTAATGAGATTGTGACAAAGAGAGTCCCTTATTCTCACGTTTGATCCTAATACCAAGGATCACATCCGCCTCCCCCATGTCTTTCATGGCAAAGCTTGATGACAAAAAGGCCTTTGTAAGGTCCACTTGTTTTTGATATGTACCAAAGATCAACATGTCATCAACATACAAGCAAATGATTACTCCATTATCGGATTTACCAAACTTGCTGTATAGACACTTGTTCGACTGATTTAACTCGAATCCGCTCAACAAGACAACCTCGTCAAACTTTTGATGCCACTGCTTAGGTGCTTGTATTAGCCCATACAATGACTTTACCAACTTACACACCTTATGCTTATTACCGGGCATAATAAACCCTTCAGGTTGCTTCATGTACACCTCCTTCTCCAAATCACCATTCAAGAATGCTGTTTTGACATCCATTTGGTGAATCACAAGATCGTTAATAGACGCCAAGGCAATCAACAACCTAATGGTGGAGATCCGAGCAACCGAAGCATAGGTATCGAAATAATCAATACCTTCCCTTTGTCTAAAGCCTTGGATAACCAATCGGGCCTTAAACTTATCGATAGTACCATCGACTTTCATCTTCTTCTTGAAGATCCACTTGTAGCCCAAAGGCTTGCAACCCGGTGGGAGATCCGATAAAACCCACGTATTATTTCCCATGATGGAATCCATATCATCATTTATTGCTTCTTTCCAGAAAGCAACATCTTGAGACCTCATTGTCTCACCAAAAGTCCTAGGATCCTCATGAATATGATAACAATATGAATATTGGAACCCAACTTCATCTCTAGATCCTTCAACCAAATAAACTTGGAAATCTGGACCGAAAGACTTTTCAATCCTCCCTCGCTTGCTCCTACGGAGCATATGTGACTCATTAGAAGGCACGACCGAACCGTCTCCTTCTTTAGTTCCACTAGTACTAGGAACCAATTCCTTTGGTCTAGGTATGGACGAGAATCGATTCTCATCAAATATTGCATCTCTTGACTCAATCACGGTGTTAACCGAAATATAATCATTAGGCTCTATCACATAGAACCTATAAGCCTTGGAATGCTCAGCATATCCAATAAAGATGCAATCAATACCTCTTTCCCCAAGGTTTTAATCTTGGGCTGGGGTAGTCTAACGACCGCCCTACATCCCCAAACTTGAAGATAATTCAACTTGGTTTCTTTTTGTACCAAAGTTCATAAGGGATGACCTTGTTGCTTTTGTTAGGAACCCTATTTAATAAATAGAAAGCCGTTAACATGGCTTCATCCCAAAATCCGTCACTCAATCTCGAGTAGAATAACATGGAATTAACCATCTCTTTTAGGACTCTATTCTTCCTCTCCGACACACCATTTTGTTGTGGCATATAGGGAGCCGTAGTCTCATGTATAATGCCTACGGATTGGAAATACACAGGATCATAAAATTCTCCACCTCTATCGGTGCGTAGTTTCTTAGTCAAGTCATTTTGTTGCAATTCAACCTCAGTTTTATAAACCTTAAATTTATCTAGGGCCTCGTCTTTAGTATGCAATAAATACACATAACAATAACGAGAATAATCATCAATGAAAGTGATGAAATATTTTTTGTTTCCTAAAGACAGAGTAGCATGCAAATCACATAAATCACTATGTACAAGTCCAAACACCGCAAAATTTCTTTCAATGCCTTTGAATGGTTGTCTAATTATTTTAGTGAACATGCAAGTTCTACACTTCTCTAAATTCATGTCAAATGCAGGGATTAAACCTTCCTTAGACATATCTGTCATTCACTTATAATACACATGACCTAATCTTGCATGCCATAGAGAAGATTCATTTGTACTAGAACAAGCCATATAAATAGAATTGACCACTTTATTAATATTAAGCATAAACATGCCATTACATGTAACACCCCCAAATCATAACCCATTTGGAAAGGCATTACCGCCAGTGATCTCGGAATTTCACCTCCGAAACCACCCAAGGCTAAACCAGATTATTCAAATCATACATAACATTTATATAATCCATAAACCAACGGTTCAAACATAAGTCAGGGGATTACAACCCAATCCCCGTAGGATAAAACATTGTTTCAGAGTAAATACATAGCGGGAGTCTTTAAAGGTAAAACAAGTCTTGACCATAGCGCTCAACACCAAGGATCTCAACTTGAATAAACTTATCAAAAACATTGTCCGTCATAGTCGTTCTTAGCCTTCACTGGGTGACAACTTGTCTGATGTGCCGAATCGAACGGATGACACCAGCCCACATGCAAAGAACAATGTTCGTGGGTTAGTCTAATGAAAGACTAGCAAGGGTACAAAGCAGAGTGGTTCTAAGTAGTCGTATTAGGTTAGACTCATTGTTTCTCGGATAATAACCGATAACGATAGCCAACCACCATACTTCTACTGGAATATCTCAAACGACATGATCAAGAGAAGACTCCAACGGAAATGAGTCTTATAGGAAAATCCAAGAGAAAGACTCCAAAGGATCGAGTCTTATCGGAAGCATGATAAATGTCTGGAATATTATAAGTTCATATATAAACATGTAAAGTCAAAAACTGACTGAGATGCTTCGGTTCACGACCAACCTCACCGTATAATGCGAATCACCGCACTATACGAATCCAGATCGAAAAGAGAACATACTACATTCAAGTCAGGGCGAGTTTCCTAGTCGCACTAAACTTAGTTTCACGACTCGCCAAAGGTATATTAATTATGTGCACTCGGGCACTTATCTTATACAATTCCAAAACGATCAATCACGTTTCAAGATTTTAGAATCTCGTCCTCGGCGGACATGAGATATAGAGAGTTGGGACTAAATCCCTGAGTTTGGCACCAGCTGTTGTGCACATCCCCTATGCTCGGATAGGAGAGGGTCATCACCAAAGAAAAGTGTTGGGGCCTGGACATCCCATCCACTTGGTTATAAAGAAACGACTAGTACTCACTGAGAGATACCGAGTAGCGTTCCTACGAATACTCGTTCTAACTAAGCAGTTCAGAACATTCAATTATAATAAAGCCCTCAAGGCCAATATCTCAGATATATTTCAATCTAGATCATACATATATAATAGCGTTGTTCTAGCAGATATACAACCTATTATAATGTTCATTTTATCTTTCCAAAGATAATTTCATAAAACGATTCCAGACATGAACAATAATCAATCCAAATTAATTAACAATTAAGCAATTGATAATTAATGGAATTATGGAATGATAAGCAAGAGTGAACCGCCACTTGCCTTGGATCTGACGAAAGCTTCGAAAGCTTGGTTTCAAAGAGTTTCTGAGTCCAGAACGGGAACAATTCCTGAATAAAATTCATATGGAACGACCCATAACAAGACCCTAAATTAGATTCAATATCTGTATATACGAATCTAATGGAATACGAGACAAAGGAATAAGGCCAAAGCCCATGCCCAACACCAAGACACACAACCGGCATGGCCACCGCGGGTGCGGCGGGCACATGGCGCGGGGTGTGGCACACAGGCAGGGGCGAGGACAAGGCTGGCAACGGGGGAAACTCACCCAAATCGAACCCCCTTGGCTTCGATTCTCCTTGGTTTGTTTCTACCACCTTATTAAGCTTCCAACAAGCTTCAAAAGGCCCCTGAGAATTGATCAAAACAAAGCCCAAACAACCACGAAAATCGGGTTCAAAGTTCAGCAAAAGTCATAAATTTATGAAGGGAAAATCAGTGGTTTGCAAGGGTTTTCTTACCAATTTTCGATCGACCTCTAGTTCGAATCGACCTTGGATATTCTTTTCACCCTCTTAAGCTACACTTCACCTTCAATATGCAACTTCGATCTGGCCAAACGAATGAGTGAATCGATCAGAAATCGAATTCAAAGTTCAGTTCATGAACACGTTTTCTTGTTTTGACAGCAAAAGAGAGGACGAAAATGGTGAGGAGCCAACTTCTGGCCTTTCTCACGACCTCTCCTCCTCTTTTATAGGCAAACCGAAAAGAGCCCTTGAAAGACAAGTATACCAGGTGGTGGACAAGCTAGGCCCCGTAGCCTTGGCAAGTCACCAAGCCTAGTTGCCAGCTGCACCAAGTTGGTTGTCAGATGCTGAAAAAATCTGCTGAAGTGGTGTGCTGTGGAGGCTAAGGCATTAAAGGCCGACTTCCTCTTTGGCTCTTTTGTCTTATTTACCTTAAATGGTAAATTTATTTAACCCCGGGTTAAATATATTTGTACACGAACGAGCTTTTAAGCCAAAAATACCTTAACTGTATTTTATATTGCCCAGAAAAATATTACAGAAGCCAAACATTACACAGAATGTTCGTATCTCTTCAAAATTAATCTGGCTCGCAATATGGCTTAAGAAAATTCAAAATTTTTATTCGTGCAAATATACGGGATATTACATCACTCCCCCCTTAAAAGAAGTTTTGACCCCGAAACTTAGGTCGCAAACATCTCGGGAAAGCGTCTACTTATATCCTCTTCCGTTTCCCAAGTCTCCCAGGTAACATCCTCGGTTCCGGACTTGGACCACAAAATTCGTACCAGAGGTACGACCTTGTTGCGCAACTGCTTCACACGACGCTCCAAAATGCGTACAGGTGTTTCTTCATATGTACCGTCTGTCTGAATCTCAATATCCTCATAACTCAGCACATGAGATTCATCTGGCACATATTTCCTTAGAAGAGAAACGTGAAACACATTATGCACATGATGTGTTGATGGTGGCAACGCTAAACGATATGCTAGCGATCCCACTCTGTCAAGAATCTCAAATGGTCCCACATAGCGAGGGTTAAGTTTCCCACGCTTACCAAATCTGAAAACTCCTCTGGATGGCGATACTCTGACAAATACTTTGTCGCCAACCTCAAATTCGATATTCCTACGCTTCGGGTCCGCGTAAGACTTCTGTCGACTCTGAGCTGTCAACATTCTTTGTCTGATCAGTGCAATATCTGTAGTAGTTCTCTCGACCAACTCTGGTCCGAGCAGAATCTTGTCGGCGTTCTCGTCCCAACAAATCGGCGATCTACACTTCCGACCATACAAGGCTTCAAATAGAGCCATTTTGATCGTAGCATGCCAACTATTGTTGTATGTGAACTCGATTAGATTCAAGTTGTCTTCCCAGCTAGTCGGACGATCGAGTACACACGCTCTCATCATATCCTCCAAAGTCTGGATAGTCCTCTCAGACTGTCCATCCGTTTGAGGATGGAAGGCAGTGCTAAATCTCAGCTCGGTTCCCATGGCCTTATGGAGTTCTCTCCAGAATCTGGATGTGAAACGGCCATCACGATCCGAGACAATGGTCTTTGGAATACCATGTAACCGGACAATCTCATGCAGAAACACTTCGGCTAACTTCGGAACTCCCCATGTTGATTTGATAGCCACGAAGTGAGCACTCTTCGTAAGTCTATCAACAATTACCCATATAGCATCCTTCTGGGTTCTAGTCCTGGGTAATCCAGTGACGAAGTCCATTGCAATATCTTCCCATTTCCACTCTGGCACGGGAAGAGGTAGCAATTCACCGCCTGGCCTACGGTGTTCTATCTTGACTTTCTGACAAGTCAAGCATTTTGCTACAAATTCTGCTACATCCCCTTTCATGTTTGGCCACCAGAATTGCTTTCGGAGGTCCTTGTACATTTTGCTAGAGCCAGGATGTACAGAGTAAGCTGATGAATGGGCTTCCCTCATCACCAATTGGCGAAGACCATCAACGTCAGGCATACAGATGCGATCTTGAAACCAAAGTGATCCATCCTCTTGAATCACAAAACCGGGAGCTTTCCCGCTTAATACTTCGCTGCTTAGCTTTACCAGGATGATATCATCAATCTGCTTTTCTCGTATTTGATCAAGTAGCGTAGCCTGAATTTCCAACATACTCAGGTATCCTCTACGTTGATTATACAAGATTTCAGCCTCACATATCAATTGGTTCAGCTTGACTTGAGCAGTGAGAAGTTCTACAAATGTCTCATGCGGTGTCTTTCGACTCAACGCATCGGCTACAACATTAGCCTTGCCTGGATGATATAGCAATTCAATGTCATAGTCCTTGAGTAATTCTAACCAGCGTCGTTGTCTCATATTCAACTCCTTCTGAGTGAATATATATTTGAGACTCTTGTGGTCCGTGAAGATTTGAAATCTTACACCATATAGATAGTGTCTCCAAATCTTCAATGCAAACACTACTGCTGCTAATTCCAAATCATGGGTCGAATAGTTTTCTTCATAGGTTTTTAGTTGTCGAGATGCATAAGCAATCACTCCGCCCTTCTGCATCAATACACAACCCAAACCACTTTTAGAAGCATCACTATAGACCACGTACCCATCATTCCCTTCTGGCAGTGCTAGAACCGGTGCAGAGGTTAAACACTGTTTCAATTTCTGAAAACTGGCCTCGCACTTGTCATTCCAGACAAACTTCTTATGGACCTTGCGGAGTAAACCGGTCATAGGTAGAGCGATCTTAGCAAATCCCTCCATGAACCGTCTATAATATCCCGCAAGTCCAAGAAAACTGCGCACCTCTTTCACATTCTGAGGACGCTTCCAGTTTGCTACAGCTTCAATCTTCTGGGGATCAACCATCACCCCATTCTCATTGATCACATGGCCTAAGAAAGCCACTTCTCTGATCCAAAAGTCACATTTAGACAATTTCGCATAAAGCTTATTTTGTCTAAGGATTGACAAGACAATCCGTAGATGTTCCTCGTGAGCTTCTTCACTCGGAGAGTAGATCAAAATGTCGTCGATGAAAACCACCACGAACTTATCCAAGTACTGGTGAAAACATCGGTTCATCAAATCCATGAAGACGGCAGGAGCGTTGGTAAGTCCAAATGGCATAACTACAAACTCGTAGTGACCATATCTTGTCCGGAATGTTGTCCTCGGAATATCTTCCTCACGAATCCTGAGTTGGTGGTAACCGGATCTCAGATCGATCTTGGAAAATACTTTTGCTCCCTGCAATTGGTCTAACAAATCATCAATCCTAGGCAAAGGATACTTGTTCTTAATCGTGACTTTGTTCAACTCACGATAGTCGATGCAAAGTCTAAACGATCCATCTTTCTTCTTAACAAACAAAACCGGAGCACCCCAAGGTGATGCACTCGGTCTTATATATCCTTTGTCAAGAAGATCCTCCAGCTGCTTCTTCAACTCTTGCATCTCGGCAGGAGCCATCCGATACGGTGCTTTAGAAATTGGTGCAGTACCAGGCTCAAGATCAATTGTAAACTCTACGATGCGATACGGGGGTAATCCATGAATTTCCTCCGGGAAAACATCCGGGAATTCCCTAACAACTGGAATATCAAGTACTGATGGTTCATCTTTCTTGGGCTCATCCAGGTAACAGAGATACCCGGCACAACCTTGTCGAAGTAGCTTAAACGCAGCCATCGCATTGATGAGCTTGCCGTTATCCGCTTCATTTCGACCCTTAAACTTACATATACGCTGGCCCCCCGGTGAAACCGTCACAGTTCTCGAATTAAAGTTGATTACCGCTCCATGACGCGTCATCCAATCCATACCAAGGATAATGTCATAAGGAGTAATATCAATGCAGATCAAATCTGCGTCAAATTCCTTACCTTGAATGGTAACTGGGAATTTTGACAGACGTTTGGTTCCCACTAATTGGTTTCCATTAGGAAGACTTACAACAAAAGGCTCACAAGCTTCGTTGCAAACTAATCCTAACTTGCTAACACAGCTCTCAGATATAAAGGAATGGGTAGCACCCGAATCAAACAAAATGCATACTGGGGTAGAGTGGAGGTATAGGGTACCTTGAGCAATCGGAGTATTGGGTCCATCCGCCTTACGCATCCCGTACAAGCGTTGACCTTGCCCTCCGAGCACAGTTGGGGCTTTCCCTTTGTTCTGCGCAGTAGTCTGAGTCGACGGACTGGGACTCTCCATTGGCTTGAATCTAGGCCGGTTGCTCTGGTTCACAGACCCCTACTGTGATTCGGCACCCATCTGCCTATTTCGCGGACAGAATGTCTGCAAATGCCCTTCCTTGCCACAAGAAAAACAAGTCTTCTTCTCTCTTGGACACACATTGCTCTTGTGCCCAAGTACACCACAGTTGAAACACTGAATCGGCTTCTTACTCTGGCCAGACTGTTGTGTAGACCCACTTTGAGTCATCTCAGTCTTAGCCCTGCCAGATTTAGCAAAGTTCGACGGCGGCGCAGGACGTTTAAAACCACTTGCCTGAGATTGATTCTGCATCGATCTCTGGCGGTTACGTCTCTTAGGTGAATCTTCTAGAGTCACTTCCAGCTTATAGGCTGCATCCACATATTGCTCCAAGGTAGAGCAAGTATGGTGCACCATTAAGGGCTTGATGTCAGGACTCATCCATTCATGGAAGTACATGATCTTTTGCTCTTCACTGGATACATCTGATCCAGCATATTGCAGCAAGTGATTAAACTTGGTGGCTAAATCAGTCACCTTTAATCCATCGATCTTTGGGTACAAAAATTCTTTACGTTTCTCTTCCCTCATGGCTCGAGAAAAGAAACGATCAGTCATTTTTGTCTTGAACATCGCCCAGTTCAGATCAGGGTTGTCTGCAAGTCCACTATTTTCCCACCACTCGCTGGCATCTTCCTTCAGTTGGAGAGACGCTATATGCACCTTTTTCAGCTTCAGTGCATTTTACGTTGCGAAACAATCTCTCCATATGGGAAAACCAGTGAGTCACACGGACTGGCTCACCTTTCCCGTTGTAACAATCAGGTCTCATAGAAGTTATGGTCTTCAAAGCTCGACCATAATTGCTTCTATTCCCGACTGCATTCTCTGGAATCACAGGTTCCTGAACTTCTGGTGCTCCAACCCTGGGAACTGGTGGAGGAATTGGCACTCCTTGTGCCTGAGGTGCATTTGGTCGTAGAGCGTCAGCCATTGCTTGCATCACAATCCCTCGGATTGCTGCAACTGTTGCCTCATCGAACACCATAGGAGCATTGGCCGGAGCTTGGCCATTGCCCTCAGGGTTAGCATTGGATGCAGAGTCATGCACCTCCTCAAGGTTTGCAGCATCCCTTCCAGCTAGTCTGAGATGACCACTAGGTCCAGTACCGTTACGGTTGTTTCTCGTATTCACCATCTGTTTACCGATCAAATTCCAAGGATTCGTTACATTAATATCTCTTCAGCATATTGAATGTAATAAAATCAACTCAGAATAGATCAACTTGGTAATATATATATATATGATGAACTTCTTAACATCGCCGCAAGGTTCAACAAAATTAATTCTTTAGAGCTTTTGACAAAATTGCTCTAAGAATTTAGTACTACATCATATAATATCCGACTATTATACATAAGTACTATTATTTGTTATACTGGTCCTTTCTTCACAGGCCCCTAAAACGCTTCTTGTATGGAATGCTACTCATACAAGGCTTCTTTGGATGAGGCTCCTCGTCGGAATCAGATGACTGATCTTGCGCACCACTAGGTCCTGGTTCACCTAATCCACCCACGGAATTCGGTGTCCGGGACCTTATGCTAGGCACACGAGTTTCCTGATTATCCTCTTGACTTGCCTCCTGAATTCCTTCCCACCATTGAGGGTTTCTCGTCATTTCCTCTATTTCACGCAGATTTTGCAGAGTCCGCTGCTGACTTTGGCGGATAATCTCCTGCAATTCGAGATTCGTCCGGCGCCTTCTTCGATTATGAAGGGGCGGAGCATTTTCCGAAGCATAGCGTGATTCACTTCTATCCATGAGATCGTACTCAATGTAAAGTGCTTCCCACTCGGCGTCGGTCAAAGGTGTATAATCAGTCTATGCGCAGATGGCTTCCAAGTTGCACAAGAGACAACTCCTCTTTCTTGTGTTTCAACATGTGTTTAAAGTCCTTCCATGAAGGTGGCAACTTGTCAATAATGCTTGACACTGAGATGGATTCATCCATCTTCATGTTATGTTTGGCGAATTGCCCAAGGATACGAAACACTTCAATGTATTGCTCCATAACCGGCCTGGAATCACACATCTTGTAATTGTTGAAATTACTCACAAGGAACTTCTTACTAGAAGCATCCTCAGCCATGTATTTGGACTCCAGGGCATCCCACAACTCCTTTGAGGATTCGACTTTTTGGTAGACATCGAAGAGTGAATCCGACATACCATTGAGAATGTGGCCACAGCATATGTAGTCGTCATTCTCCCACTTGTTCCACTTCCTTGTCTCCTCCAAAGGCTCATTCTCCGGATCCTCCGGCGTGGGTGGCATTGGCATACTCAGAACGTGCACCACCTTGAGCATTGTGAGGAGGAAGTGTATCTTCTTTTTCCATCTTCGGAAGTCCATGTCTTCGAACTTCTCCAACTTCCCGAACTTGGATGTCATCTCACGAACCGATGTAGCTGCCATTGATCAAACACGGAAAATATTGGTTTTGAATGTTGTATAAGGGTGTCTTGTTGATCAATCTTCGGTTGTCTCGGATATCGATTGAATCGTGTTTTGAACACTTTCCAAAACCAATATTTCGACCCTATACTTGTTGCCTCGGGTTACACGAAATTTGATTCGAGATAAGACAATCACACCTCTAATGATTTAGGCAAGATCAAAAGAGAACACTTGTAGTTTTCGGTTTTGTTCGATTTGAGAGATCGTAAGTTCTCGTGTCCGTATAACTTGCCCCAAACCCGCCCTTATATAGAGCATCGGATTTTAGGCAGTTAGATGTCAGTTTAGGAGGTTAAACACCAGTTATGGCGGTTAAGTTAGGTAAAAACCCGCCAAAACCCGCCAAAACTCACTCCCCGGCAAGGCGCACGGTTTGTGATAAACCGTGCCCCAAACCGTGCCTCCTTCCAGAATGCAAAAACACGCCAGAAACGAAGTTCTGGGACACCGCACGGTTTGTGACAAACCGTGCCACAAACCGTGCGGTTTTACAGAGAGCCATTCTGGCTTCTGTTCTGTATTGCACGGTTATGGCCCATTTGCCCGTTATGGCCCATTGTGCGTCGGGTTCACTGAAGTGAAATCTTGTTAAAGAAAACTAACGCTTGGTTGAACCTTAGGACGGTAGCGAAAGGGTGGTCTACGATCAGCTAGCTAACCGAGTCAATTCAAACTCACTGCATACTCAATTGCATTTAGAACCCAGCGTAATTGCTTTTCTCCAGCGGCTCTTTTTCCTATATTCTTTCAGATTGCCATGCTACGTCTGCCCACTACAGAGCAAGCCTGTCTCCCGTGAGCGGGTCCGCTGGCTCTTAGTACGGCTTTTTACTTTAGGTATGATAAGAACTCGAACTCAACTTCTATTCTTTCAAGAGAAGGCACCGAGATCCCCCGTAAGCGTTGTTTGCCCGTTGGCAATAGGATCGACACTTAGGACCCCGGAAATCACCCTTTCGGTGTCCGCCTCTTGAACCCCGACACGTTTCGTAACTCCGAGTCCGAAACCACGCACACGAGTGTGCACTCCGTACCCCCGAAACTCGTTATGCGCCGAACGAACTCCTTAAGTCTTGAGCGAATCCCGACTACACTAAATGGCCGATGACACTAAAATCACCAACAAAAATCCCTTTTAGATGGATTTCTTGCACCTAGCAAGTTATTTTGCCAATTTGAATGCATTGGTACATATACAACGTTTTTTTTTATATGGTGGCTTGACTTCCATATATATGCCTACAATTAATTATGTCCACGTCTTCTTTATGCCAAGATCAATTTGAAGAGTTCGTATATTGCACTAATAAGGCAATATGTACTATTTTGATTCTCAGAATATCACATGCTCATTATCCCCTTCTTTTTTCTTTTAAGCACATGATCAGTGGACTAAACCTCCTACAAATTCACTAAGAGTCAGCACCGCCAATTTTTTTAGAGCTCAAGTGCCGGTCAATTTTTTCTCCCTTTTCATAATTCACATCAATATTAAATTTATAGGCTTTAAGCAGTATGGTTGACATCTCGTCCAAAACTCAGTCCAACAAGAATGCGAAGGTGATTTCACATTTTATTTGTCCTTGTGTAGGAAACACTTAGTTTTAATTCAAAGAAAACATCCTGTTTCGACATGAAAAGCATTTTTTTTCGTCTCTACGAAACATCTTGATATGGGAAACACTTTATTTTGATTTGATAAAACATTATATTTCTACATGAGAAATACTTTGTTTCAATTTTGACAAAATATCATGCATCTCCATAAAAAGCACTTTGTTTCAATTTGATAAAATATCATATTTCTACATGAAAAATATTTTGTTTCAATTTTGACAAAATATCATGCCTCTACATGAAAAACACTTTATTTCGATTGTCATATAGTGAACCATCAACATGTCATCTTGAGCCAATTAATTAAGCTTTGAACCCTGTTTTTTTTTTTTTTTTTTTCTCTAAACAGAAAACACAATTCAAAATAATTAGCATCAAAATGAATTGAAATCCTTACCCACGGTTGATCTAGACTAACTTGAAGGAACGACCTAATAGAAGATTGGTGTACTCTCTCACAATTTTTACAAACGAAAGCTTCTAAATGCTCTGCAATCTCTTTATCCTCTTTTATGAAGAAGCAAAAGAGAAATAGTCGTCTTCTTTTATAGATCAAATTTGTCCAACTCTTGAGATCAGCTAATAAAAGCAATCAAAGGCGTTTTAGTTCCACCATTACAATCTGTGGCTCATCCAAATCAACTCATCATGTGGCTACTGAAACGGCTTCCTGCAGACCTTTTACTCTACTGTTCCCATTAATTAGTAGATGAATTAAAAGAGTATATATTACTATGGAAAAGTGTCAGGTGCGAAAGATGGTTATAATACAAAATACGAAAGTTTTTTAACCGTCCGATTTGCTTCAGCTTTTTGCATTGTTACACGCGTTTTCTAATTCTTTTTTTTTTCGCTCCAGCTTTTCGCTCCCGCCTTCTTTTTTTCGCTCTAGCTTTTCTAATTCTTTTTTGTTTGTTTGTTTGATGAATTTTACACACTACTTAAATTTCACACTGTAATTTGATTGTTGTTTAATCCCTTGTACTTTTTATTTATTTATTTGCACTTTCTCTTTAACCACTTGCACTTCTGTTTAACAGCTTGCACTTTCGTTCTATTCGCTTGCACTTAATCATTATTCTGATGCACTTTCTGTTCGCTTGCTTGCATTTTAAATATTTTTTAATCTCATATTTCCTTGTACTTTCTGTTCACTTGCTTACACTTTACTCTGTATTTCCATGCACTTTCTTCATATTGGCTTGCACTTTTCTGTTGTTTAATCCCTTGTACTTTTTTTACTCATTTGCACTTCTTCTTTAACCACTTGCACTTCTGTTTAACAACTTGCACTTTCGTTCTATTCGCTTGCACTTATTCATTATTCTGATGCACTTTCTGTTCGCTTGCTTGCATTTTAAATATTTTTTAATCTCATATTTGCTTGCACTTTCTGTTCACTTGCTTGCACTTTACTCTGTATTTCCATGCACTTTCTTCCTATTGGCTTGCATTTTTTTGTTGTTTAATCCCTTATACTTTTTTTTATTCATTTGCACTTCCTCTTTAACCACTTGCACTTCTGTTTAACAGCTTGCACTTTCGTTCTATTCGCTTGACCTTATTCATTATTCTGATGCACTTTCTGTTCACTTACTTGCATTTTAAATATTTTTGAATCTCATATTTGCTTGCACTTTCTGTTCACTTGCTTGCACTTTATTCTGTATTTCCATGCACTTTCTTCTAGGCTTGTACTTTCTGTTGTTTAATCACTTGAACCTATCATAATGTGCAAGGAAATAAACATAAAGTGCAAGCAAATAAACATAAAATACATTCGAATATACACAATGTGCAAGAAGGAAAACATTGTTGACAAGCATATAAGAATAAAATGCAAGCAAATAAAATATGTATGCGAATATACACAATGTGCAACCAGATAAACAAAAGTGCAAGCAGGAAAACATAAAGTGCAAGCATATAAGAAAAGTGCAAGGAAAAAAACATAAAGTGCAAGCAAATAAACACTAAGTGCAAGCGAACAAAAATAAAGTGCAAGAAAATAAACGTAAAATGCAAGCTTATAAACATAAGGTGCATTTGAACGCGAGCGAATAACACAGTGAACGAATAATACGGTCTGATTGCCTTTTTTTTGTAATTAATAAAGCGCGTGTGAATAAATAAAGCGTATTTTTCCTATTCTCCCCAGCCGTAGATTTGGTCACGGTGGATGGCTGAAAATCTTTCGTATTTTGTATTTTAACAGTCTTTCGCACCCGAACCGCATCCTATTACTATTACTAGTTATATGTGTGACCGTGCTACGCACGGGACTATGGCATTTTTAATTTCATATATTTTTTATAATTAGATTAGTTGATAATATATTTTAATATATTAGTGTACTTTGTAAAACTTATACAATCGGGTTTATCGCAATTTACGATCAGTTTCTAAATAGTCAAATAATATATATGAGGTATTCTACTATACTGTAATAAATACTATGTTTATTAATATTAAATGAATTAAACAAAATCATTTTTTGAACTTTATTACAAAAGTTGTATAATTCTATCTCATATCAAATTATTATATAGAAGTTTCTTAAACATCAAGTATTTAGATGTTCTTTCAAGTATTATTTAAAAAACAATGTACTTTTACGTGGGGGTAAGAGGTGTATTTTGTTTGGAGAGATCGTCGCACTACAAGAAAAAGGACTTTGGGCGACAAAATTTCTAATTTAGGGCGACGGAATTTTTTGCGTTGCCCAAACAGTGTTTTTGGCGACAAACCAAATATTCATCACCTAAATTTTCATATGGGCGACAAAATTCGTGGTTCGTCGCCCAAAGTAGACAATGGGCGAAAAATATATAATTTTGACGCCTAAAGTTTTTATGTGCGACCAAATACTGATTTTGTCGCCCCTAATTTTAATATATTAATTTTTATTTATATTTTCGGCGACAAAGTTATGTTTCGTCGCCCAAAATAACAAAATATAAATAATATTATTAATATTTTTGCGACAAACATTTCCTTTTGTCGCACTATGTATATTGGGCGACAAATATTTTTTTCGTCGCCCATATTTATCATTATTTTTATATTTTTATAATTTTGTTAAGCTTTGGCGACAAGTTTATCAATGTCGTCGCCGATAGTTTATGCGGGGGAGCGAATTTTTTTGTGGGAAATAGAAAAAAGGGTTTGATATTTGACTGGAAAAAAAAATCAAATTTGTCTAAAACCCTTCAGATATCTTTTTCCCTTCTCTGTGCTCCCGTAGATTGCCATGGATGCTGAGCTCTCGCTTTCCCTCTCCCTTCTTCTCTATCCTTCCGATCGCCATGGTTGACATGCTCAAACCCTCAATCCATCGTTTACGTCCTTTTCTTCATCAGTTTGCTTCCTAACTTTTTTCAGTGTCTCCTATTTTCTCTCGGTTTTCTGTCCGATGAAAAAGAGGTTGTTTTGGAATCTTTGTCTGTGCTAGTTGCTTGGTCCTCTGTCCCCTTAAGGTACACTCACTCAAATCCCTTCTTCTCTGTCTCTACTTTTGTTCAAATTGAAAATTTTGATTAGAGTTTCTCTGAGGCTTCCGGAATCTGCGTACATGACATTGCAACACATTTTCCTAAAGCCGATCTCTTATAAATTGGAGATTGCACAATTTTTTTAGATAACTCTTTGTAATGCCACATCTAACAATGTTAGTTTTTGTAGAATATGCAAATTGATTCCTTACACTGAGAATGTTATACAGGGATGCTGCTGAGGTATTCTTTTTGCTCCATCTTTATGTCCTATCACTTGTTAGTGATAGTTTGTGAAGTACTGAAAACTAACAGTAACATATGGCAGGCGACACTAATATGTAACTTAATTGGCCATTCAGATGGATTTGTAGAGTCAGCATTGAGTTGTCTGCAGAGTTTGGAGCTCATAAATGGTTAGTTTATAAAATCTGCATGATGATTGAAGTCTCAAATCTTGTAGTGATCGATCCCTAACTTCACAGCTTGCATAAAATACAATTTTCACTCAGGAGTTAATGGGTCTTACCACATGATCCTTATCTTAACTGACATTGCATGCACTTCAATGGCTTATTTTGTGTATCTTCCACTCTTTCTTATTGCTCTAACATTCTCTGAACAATTATATTTATGTCCCTAAAAGCAAAGCTTGTCCAAATTGTGATTTACATGTTATTGGAGTTCAGTATCATATTATTCGTATACTTACCCATATAATTTGCATGTATAAGAGTTTAGCTAACTTCTGTTTTCACTACTCGTTTACAGATGCTCGTCAATCAGTCAATCCTGACGAATTTGTCTCTGTAATAAGGAAGTTGTGTAACCTTATTATGTTGGAGTCTAGATGCTTGGGCTCGAGAGATCACACCGGGAGGTGGCTCCACGCCATGACTAGGAGATGAAACCCTAGCGGCGTCGACATCTCTTGAGCGAGTGAGACGAGGACCGGGCGCCGGTGCATTTCCCTCAGAACTCTTGGCTAGAGAGCTTGGCATTGGATCAATGGAGGTTGTAGACGAAGTATAGCTTGGACTAAGTTGAGTTGGGCTTGAGGAAGAAGAGGAAGTGGCCCTAGGAACGGGTGCGGCTGCGGCGGCATCGACAACGGAGAGCACTTCATGATTGATCCTAGGCATAGTCACATCATCCTCCCTCCCTTGAAAGGGATTTGTCCTCCAAGTGCCCTACAAGAAAATTAGAATAATAAGGCTCTCGAGCTCCACCAATGAAATTTGAGAATGTATGAAGTAAAATTCCAATCACTACATGATATGTAAGGAGGCATGCACGAACTATTCCACTCTTCCTCCTAGTCCTATGTACATGCGTAGTAATGCAACTATAAACATAACCCATATGCCAAGACATGATGAGAATATTATGAACAATATGCATTCCATAAAACATGTATTAAGAAAGAGAACTATAGTGCATACAAGAGTATTTAGTTCGGCTTCTACATGCAAAAATGAATGTCAACACATGCAATCCTCTACCCTTTTTCTATATGCTCATTTTCATTCAAAGAGAAAGGAATTGACAAAGTAAGACAAATGTTACTTCCCTGAGATTAGGCTTCATTGGAACGTCTTTCTCTTCATGGTCAAAAGCTGGTTCCTCGGAATGCTCAACATCCATGGCATCGACCTCTTCTTAGAGTGAAAATGGAAGCATGAAGGAACCATAGGTGTTGCATCCATCCATGGAGAAGCCAAAGAATTTATGGAGCTACGCATGATGGTCGGGCAAAGCTTGTTTCTTGTAGAAGAAGGAGATGGTTGCACAACTTCCTCCTCCTTTTGCGTAGGCTCTAGCTTCTTTTTAAAGAGCTTGGTCATAGGAGGCTCACAAGCTTCTGCATCAGTCTCTCCTTCTATCTTAGGAGGTGTTTGTGAATCTAACTTCCTTGTCTAGTTCTTGTCAATTATGGCAAGTTGACCCTCATCGGCATCAAATGCCCCTATGCGGCTCTTCTTTGGCCAGTATGGCTAGTGGGGTGTGGCTAGAGGCAGTTCTATTCTTGACCTTCTCGTCCTCACATGCAGCAACCTCGAGTTCACTCACTAAGGATCCTTCATCCTCATAAGTATAGTCTTGGTTAGGGAAAATGTCAGTCAAGTGGCCTCGCCATTCACACATGACACATAGGATGTCACATGTCCTAACCCGCTGCTGTGAGCTCACTCTTTCTATGCCCTTGGACGTGCTAAAAGATGAGTTATGTGAATCATAGATTCCCTTGGCCTGCACGGAAGGGTTAGACGAAGAATGGTAATAATGTTCAAAAGGAGGAATGGTTTGATACCTTGTTGGGGTGTGCCATCTTTCATCCTCTCTATAGCCATAGTCATAGCCATAGTCCCCATAAGGTTTCTTACCTTGGCCAAGAAAATACTTGTAGGTGCTCGTATGAGTGTTGGAGTCAGGGTAGATATGTTGTTGAGCCCCCCTATATAAAGCACTATAAGCCCGAAAGCAAAGGAAATCCCTTTGTGACATACGGCCCAAGCTAGACATCTTCATTCGCTCCCCTTGCAAGGTTAGCAAACCAAGAAACCGACAACCTTGAATTGAAACAATAGAGGGCTACCTTATACAATGGTCTTTCACAACACAAGATCCAAGTCTTAGAAGTTTACCCTAAAATTCAGAAATGCTATGCTAAAAAATTAGGGTTACGGCTAGGCTTTGTGTTTTGGCAAGTGAATAAACAACCAATTCAACTTGACCTTGTGCACTTAAGTAATGAAAGTTTCAAACAATGACACAATAAGCTACTAGGCACTCAAGATCTTAAGTTTACAAAGTAGTCTAACACTTAGCCTAGCTTTGGTTTCTTTTCCTCGTAGGGTCTGAGTTTTTCTAAGCCTGACCTCTTTTTCTTTTACTTTCGTCAGGTATGAGTTTTTCTAAGCCACACCTCACCAAGTCCGAATTTCTTTTAAGGCTTAGAACTTAATTTACACCTCACAAATTGTCAACAACTTTGCTTATAATCGAGAGCAATTTTTACACTTGAGTTTCAACACTTTTCTTGCGTTAAACCTGGGTGCTTTTCCCGAATCTTATGTCCTCATTTTTCAACCTTGAAATAAGCATAAAGTGAACAAAATAAAGTTGAAAAACGTTGCACCAAAGAGGGTTTAAAGTCAGGTGAGGGTTGGCTATGTGAAGAGTTTTTACTAGCTCACTAAAGTTGAAGACAAGTGATTAATGAAGTGAGAGTTTAATTCAACGAAGCTATTTACTTCAATATCAGTTTGAGGCACTCCATAAGGTCTTATTCAACCTTGGTTCAAAGGTTCAACACGCAACAACAGAAGGAGAAAAATCCAGATCAAGAACGATGCCATATTTGAGCAAAGCAAGTCCGATTTGGTTTCAACTTAAAAGGGACTTGGTTTGAATGACTTACCTTATGTTGCTCTAATACCACATGATAAGGATCTCTCCTCTTTTTCTCAGTCCAAGGTAAGTCCAATCCCGGGTTATGCGTCTCCAAGGTTGGTAGTGGTGCAATCCTTCTCCGAAAGTGGTTCTTGATGCAAATTGGTGGCCGAATGGTTGAGGGATGGAGTGGATCTTTTGTGGTTGATTTTCTGGATATTTTTGGGGATACGTATCCTATTCGTTTGTGGATATTACGCACCACTCAAGGCTAGGACAAGATCAAGCAAGTTTGAGATACAACACACTCAAATCACTCGATCAAATGCTCGATTTGACTCATGAACAAAGCTTGAATATTTCTGGAAAATTTCAGAGAAAAACACTAGGCTTTTGCTGAGATATTTGATTTCAAGTTGATTCATTACAAAGGTAGGAGAAGGCCCTATAAATAGGACCAAAATGGAACCACAAAACAACTCTTCAAGTGACATTGGCTAGCTGAAGAGTTTTACAATTAAACTAAGTAATTCAACTCGGAATGACTTGAATTTTTGACAGCTCTTCAATAACAACATAATGAAATCCCAGTGAAAAGAGCATCCAAAAGGCACGATCCAATTGGAATATAGCCATCATTCACCACTCGGAAAAGCCACAAGCAAAGTCACCGAGCCAACTTGAACTTCTCTCGGCACTCCCTGAGTCATAAATCCCTCCATGAGCCTAGTTTGGAGTCTAGATGCTTAGGCTCGAGTGATCACACTGGGAGGTGGCTCTACGCCGTGACTAGGAGATGAAACCCTAGCGGCATCGGCAGCTCTTGAGCGAGTGAGACGAGGAACGGGCGTCGGTGCATTTCCCTCGGCACTCTTGGCTGGAGAGCTTGGCATTAAATCAATGGAGGTTGTAGATGAAGCATAGCTTGAACTAAGAAGAGTTGGGCTCGAGCACTTCATGATTGACCCTAGACATAGTCACATCAATTTCTCTTTTACTTAACAACTTATTAATTTCTTATTTGTATGGTATTTCTATTGTGAGGGATATGTATGTTCTATCCTCCATTATATCAAGTTATTCTATACACGTTAATATATATTATACAACTTCATCATTCTTTTTTTTTCTCACTTTAATTGCTTTTGCAATGGTAGGCTAACAAAGAAGGGTTCGTGTCATTATACTTGACACTTTAATTAGCTTGTCTTAACCTCATCAACAATATCAACATTGTTTCGATTATCTACAATCAATATTTACCTTTTAATAATATCCTACAAAAGAAGCAATTGTAGAAAAGATTTTCTCATAAATACTGAATTTTTGTTTTTGCCTTTATATATTATAATATGTCAGCTTATTTTTTAATGCAATCATGTATCATCTATTCATTATTTTGAAATCTTATTTGTAGTGGAAATATTTTTTCCTTTAAAAATTGTTTTGAACTCAATATTATTATGGAATAAATATATACTAAACTTAAGTCTCGTGTAACTCTATAGTTGATGTACACCCGTTAGTTTACAACCCACATGTAAGGCATTTCATTCTTCATATACAAATTAAAGTGCTTCACATGTTGAGTTAAAAATAAGAGTGTCGATGTCACAAGATGAGAAGAGGCTCGATTTGTATGTCAAAACATTGGAAGATGAATTGAAAGTCATATTATCCAAGTACAAGCATTTTTCAAGCAAAACAAGAAGCATTCCATAATATCAACACTACAATTTAAAAGCTTAAAGGAGATGGCTGAGCTAGCAAAAGCAAGATGTAAAGTCTTCAGTATCTGATGCTCATAAGAATGATGAGCTTCATATACAAAGTAATTCACATGTTGAGTAAAAAACAAATAAATTCGATGTCACAAGGTGAGGAGAGGTTTAATTTGCATATTAAAACATTAAAATAGGAATCCAATTCCAAACATAAGGAGCTTTAATCCATAAAGGAAGCATTTCAGAATAACAACATTGAAGGCGAGAATTGAAAGAAAATGGAAGAGTGAGAGGAAGATATACCATGTTTGATATCTTATGCCAATAAGTTTGAGGATATTCATATAAAGAATGTTTCACATATTGAGTCAAAACAAAGAGAGTCAATATCACTAGGTGAGGAGAGGCTCAATTTGCATATAAAAACATTACGAGAGGAATTGAAAGTCATATAATCAAAGCACATTGAGCTTTCTGGCATAAAAAAATCATTTAACAATCTCAACATTAAAGTTTTGAGATCAAATATAATATTATGAAAGAGAGATTGAAAGATGTGAATTTTTGGCATCTGATTCCTTCTCAATTAAGATGGAAGATCTGGGCTGAGAGGAAGAAGTATAACCTTCGGTATCTGTTGCCAAGAGGTTGATGGGCTTCAAATATAGAGGTTTCACATGTTGAGTCATAAATTAAGAGAGACACTGTTGCAAGGTCAAGAGAGGCTCAAGTTGCCAAGGTAGTAGAGAACACTATATATCTTATGCATGACACTCTACAATCGAAAAAAAAAGGGAAAACATACAGGAAAGAGATATATTGTTGTATCCCTATGCTTTTGGTTGCCTGCAAAACGTTTGTACCTTATATACCATTAGATATATAATACGTACATCATCACTTGCTTTTTTACTTACTATTGACGAGCAAAGATATTAAACATTTACAAAGTCAACCCAAAAGATCATCCAAGAGTAGTGCATGTTAAATTTAAACATTATCAGTAGATCTATTGCCATGATTCTCAACGTGGCCTTTACATTTTTTTGTACAAGCATTTTCTTAAACAACTGATGCTACTAAGGAAGCACTTGCTCGTTGTTGTTGTTGTTAATCCTTTTTTATCAAGGGATTCTTATACTTATCAACTACTTTTCTTTTCTCATATCATATCATAAATTTTACATATATACAGTCACCTCATTAACAAACAAATGGTACATTTTTTTTTATATAACTTCTCTTATCTCCAATACAAACGTGCTCCTTCGCAGGCATGGTCCTACATAATATTTGCTAAATAACTTATAATATCATTTAAATATATATAGAAGACATTGTCTAAAAAAATTATAGCTTATGATAAAGACGTCTTATTTATTATTTAAGCGGCAGAACAAGTATGGTAATTTACGAGCCTATTTAACATGTTATTGACTTACTTAGCGTATTGTCACTACATTTAACATGCCAACTGTAAGAAATAATACAATTTTAAAATTGCATTTTCCCCGTGCGAAGCACGGGGCTGACAACCTAGTATATATAAAATAGTATTCTTTTTTATTTTGTTTCACTGTCTTGATTGTTACATTAGATGAAAGAAATAGAGATTTGATGTTAGTAGTTATTTGTATTATTTTTGGGTATAAGTTTTTTTTCTTCTTGTTCCATTTTCGTTATTATTGGTGATGTTGTGAGTGGAAAAAAGGGTACTAGGGCCAATATATAGTGAATATGTACATGGACTGGTATAAAAATAAGAGAATTCATGTCCTGTATATTTGTGGTGTATAAACACCTCATATGTGGGTTCCCAAATTTATTTATTTTTTTGGGAAATTTTGACTTTATACACCGGTTGTCTAACCAATGTAAAAGAAAAACATGTAACCTCTCAACCTAATACATCGCTAATTTTCTATTTGTACATCGGATAAAAAACCGATGTATAAAATTATATACACCGGATCCACCTTAAATTTACTTTCTACATTATTGACCTGTACACCGGTTAAAAACCGATGTATATCATCTTTTACGCCCGATGTAAAATACGTTTTTTGTTCTAGTATATTGAATATAAGTATGTCGAGTTTGGTATACTTTAGCAAATATGTTTGGCAACAAACTATCTCTTCCCAAACCAAGGTATAGACTAGACTATTAGTAAGCAATAAGGGCTCAATCAAGGTTCGCATATATTGTATACTCAGACATGTGAAAAAACATTAACCATCATCATAAGTTCATAACCATTACCTGAACATACAATCCAACCAAAAGAGTTGTAGTAAGTCCAACAACAACTCATATGCTTATCAAAATTGAAACAAACTTGAGGCCCTTTGTGGTGAAAGCTGAAGCCAGAGCAACGTCTTCACCAAGGAGTTGGTACGTGTAACACCCTGGATTTGTAATCCTTTATACATTAGAGTGTTACCTATGTCAGCAAGAGCTCTTCATTTTCAAGGTTCAAGTGAGGACAAAGAATTCTGAAATTAAGCGTGTTAGGGCGAGAGTGGTACTAGGATGGGTGACCTCTTGGGAAGTCCTCGAGTTGGCATGGGCTAACGCTTCTAAGGCCTTGGGTCTTACAAATGATATCAGAGTCGACTTTGGGTTACGGACCTTGTGGGCGGTCGCTCGACCCAGAGGGTGGTCTTTGGGCCTTGACGAGGTCGTCAAGGGTTTGAGTGGGGGTGATTGTAACACCCCAGATTTGTAATCCTTTATAGATTAGAGTGCTTCCCATGTCAACAAGAGCTCTTCCCTTTCAGGGTTCATGTGAGGACAAAGAACTCTGAAGTTAAGCGTGTTGGGGCGGGATTAGTACCAGGATGGGTCACCTCATGGGAAGTCCCCGGGTTGGCATGGGCTAGCACTTTTAAGGCCTCGGGTCTTATAGTACAACACCATTCCAGTGATCACCAAGCAAACTCCAATGTACAACGCTATACATATGAAAGGGCTACTCATGATTCCGATGGCTAAATCCCTTTGATAGAAGACCAAAGATAAATGAACAAAAAGGTTATTTACACTGATGTGAGTTGAACATAGTACACATTATTGGCCTTGACTATTTAAATTACCTGTCGTCTTTTAGATTCTTCAACAGAATTGGCCACTACATCAAATCCATGAGATGCGAAAGGTGACCAGTTTGACACATCAACTTTGAAAGACCCACTATAATAATAACAATAACATTGACAACCTACAACAAGAATTAAACCAAAAAGTTACTAAGAGAAAATCACATGAATTTCACCTCCTACAATCTGTTAGTCTTACCTTTGTCATGGTCACGAAGGAATTAATAGCAGAAAACTCACCAACACCCCAACATAAGTCAAATGTAAGAAACAACAACAAAATCCGAGCCAAGATGATGTTAGAAATAACTTGATGAGGATATGTGGTGTCGTGTCCTATCAAGGCGGGAATATGCCCCTTAACAACAGGAATAAACTCCAACAGATTCAGTATGTATTCAGCTAGGCTTCGCGCTATGCTAGCTGCACCGATATGGTAATCGAGCATCATTTGTGAAAATACAAGGAAAGCAGTCTCATTAAAATCCGAGTAAGTATACAAGTAGGCTCCTCCAATGACAGCAGGGAACCGAGAAGCTAGCTCAGCGTAGCACATGACATTTAGTATACATGATGCTCTAACTACTATGAAGCCAATTATGACAGTTGCATTAAGATCATAACAAGGATAAGTTTATGCAAAGATATGAAAGAGATTTGCAGTTGGAGTGGGTTGAAAAACGACATTGGTCAAACAATTTGGAAAAGCGAGGATATGATTCCATGATTGTAGAAACAAATGTCCAACGTACTTTCCTTTCAATGGATCAAATCAATGTTAACTTAACACTTCTAAAACTGTGGTATTAAAGATTACAACTTTGGACAAATTCATTATCATTTGAGTATAGAATAGGCACAAGCATCCATTTTTTCATATGAGTAAAGTTTGGGTTGGTTGAATTAATTAAAACTAAATGAAAGAAAAAATGCGGACAAGATTTGATAATTATTCTGCCTAAAATTTCGATCTCGCCGAGGTGGTTAATCTGCATAGACATCATAATTCCACACAAAGATGGATCTATAAGAATATAAGTGGCAATACTTCTTTTTACAAATGTCAAATCCTTTTCAAATGCCAAATTTTTAAAGAGAAGATCGAATTAACATGTTACATGTGAGAGAATACAAATATTACCCGGTCCAGCATCGCGAGCGACAATGCCGGTGACGACGAAGATGCCGACGTCGATGGATGCGCCGACACCAAGGAGAACAAGGTCGAAGATACCGAGACGGGGAACAAGTCCGTTTCCAGAATTGGTACCGACGTCGGCGGAGGATGTGTCACCGGCACGAGCGAGGATTCAGAGCCCCTTTTTTTTTTGCAAGAAGAAGCAGAGAAATTCTAAATTCAGTCAGAGTTACGGTTTTGACCCTCCCTTCATGGTCGCCGACACCACTATCACCCATTTTCTCTCTCTTATCTACCTCTTTCTTCTTCTTCTTCTTCTCTTCTTCACTCCCTCACGCTGTAATTGTAATTTTCATACAATAGCGCTTCAAAGGTAATAGATCGAGTGTATAAATAACCTTTCCTTTTTATACTTTTCTTTGCAATACGAGGACGCGTTTGCAATTCAAGACTCAAAAAAACAAATAGAGGATTGAAATTGCATCGATAATACATATTTTGGGATGCGAAGATCGAGCTCGATTGTACAGTTTGTGGATGAAATCTGCATCGATAGGCCGTGGATGAGTTTTTTCTAGGGTTTCTTTGGGGAGGTGCATTGGAAGTCACAATGAAGTCATTTTGTCTTATCTCTTCAATACATAATACTTATTCATTTTTTTAACTCTACCCTTTCATTAATAATCCTCAAACATTACATTTAAATTTTTTCCTACTTACTAATTGTGGCTTTTAATTATTCCTGACATCAATTCAATAAACCTACCACAAATTATTTTTATCCTTTCTTCTTTCAAATTACTTACAAACACTACGACTAATATGAAAATACTTTACACTATAATAATTTCATTTAGATAACTACTATTCATTCATCTTTAAATAAATATAATATATATTATCTAATTCTTTTTACAAAAGAATTTAACCATAGCACAAACATAACATATTCCATAAAAAAACTTCCTACTTATACACCCATGAGTTAAACCCAATTTTATTATTACGTATATGTATAATGGATGAGTCATCCAACTACAACATATCAAACTTTCACAAACAACCACTAGACTATATGAATACATATAACACCCTCTCACAGTTAAAATGAATTAGTATTCATAATATACTTCGCTACAAACTTTTCCAATCAAAAACATACATACTACAAAATACAAACTAATACAAATTAAACACTCAATAATTTGTACACAATTTTAGGATTTAAAAACTACAATGTTTAAATAAAAACACATTCAAAACTTAACATACTTTACTCAACATTGCAATACAACCTTACATTTTCAAGATCTCATAACAATCAACTAAGACTACTAATTTCCATTAATAAGATCATGCCTTATTACATGCCAAAGAGTTTTAATTTACTACCTCTCCTAAAATCCACAACCTAGAATACATATCACGTAAATTACAATCTAATTTACCATTGACTCGTGCGAAGCACGGGCTACGACTACTAGTCTATAAATATTTAAAAGTAGCATCTAGGGCATTAAATGCTAACTTTTAAATACAAAACACAGACAAATCAACATTATGCTTAAATGGGCTCAAAGGCCTTCTATAATATGTTTAAATTGGCCCAAAATATTGGCCAATATGAGAGACATGTTACGCATCCAACATTAAACCCTATCTGCTTCCATTTAAAGAAAATTAGCCCAAAATATTTCAAGATATCCTTTTAGCATTCTAGGGGATATGTTACGCAACTATCCCTTTTAGCATTCTAGGGAGATATGTTACGCAGTCAACATTAAACCATATCTGTCATTAAAGAAATACAATTATGAGAATTAAGAGGGGCGATGAAGAGCAGGGAAGAAACTAAAGGATGGACCTTTCACCTACACAGCATCAATGGTCTTCCTCATCCTTGCGCCTTTAATATGATTGGTGATAAC